>BDMB01000218.1:17450-88775 GCA_016859785.1 Macrotyloma uniflorum
AAGTACATGAAAAAAGTGATAGAATAAGTTAAGAGAAAATGTAGTTGATATGAGATACTTACCTGATCATTGAGTGTAAAAAGGAATGAATGGTTTATCAGATTATATAGTTTGCCACGTTTTTTTGCTTCTTTGTGAGTGATTAGTTCACCCATGTACTCTTCAAGGCAAGCATTTTTGTTAATTGGGTTCTGAAATACATTGTCTATTAGTAAGAATAATATTATCACATTATCTAAGAACAACCAAGTACACACATCTTCACCTTTGCAAAGACTCCCCATCCAACAACATTTGACTCTCCCAAAAGAACCTGACATATATAAGAAAAACAATGTAAGATACTTATATTATGATTTTATTAATGACTAAAATACAAATAATTGAAGGATGGTGCACAAACATATTGCAATGTAGTGAGATTGAAGAAGATGATGTAAAAATAAACTTCATACATTTTTTTAATGATAAAGTGATTGTTGAATAATGGGAAAAATTCTTAAAAAAAAATTAAAAAAAAAATTGAGAAGAGAAACAAATAACTAGTTACTCACCCTCTCTTTTTTCCCTAAAAGAAGATTCATATTTCCGCATGGACCGTCTCCACTTCGAGGTAGCTCCTCCCCTAATGAACATCGCCACAACTACATAAAAGAAATGTCATATTTAAAATTGTGAAAAATACAACTATGATGCTTTTAGCTGATATTATTTAAACAAATTAACATCCTTTGAAACTCAAACATTTATCTAGATCAACGACAATAACAAAATATTAGACAATTATATCTTTTTACTTCTAAAATATAGAAAAGATAAACAAACATGAGATCATGTAATAGCATTCAAAGATAAATAAACAATGATATTACCTAATCCAACAAGTTCGACAAATATCAGGGTCACATACACAATTGGTTGCAAAGCATGGACATTATTTAGTTCTGCATTCACCCTTAACACAATAACATCCTTTGAACCGCTTATTGCAAAACCTTAAACACCTAAACTAGAAATAAAAAGAAAAAGGTTATGGTATCATAGTTTATATTTAGAATGAATTTGCTTGTCTTTAAATAGACCAATAGATGAATATGAGAAATATGAAATATTCTACAACTAAGAGAAAAGGCTTAGAGACAAATTATTAAGTGAAAATTCACATACCCACAATACTTTTTATAATGAGTATCATTACGATGACAAGGACATTAGTTTGTGCATATTCCGTGACAACTACAAGGAGTGTAGTGCTTATAGCATTCTTTTTGCCCATAAGAAATTCTTCTCCATTTCGCTGGGAGGGCCATAGATTTTTTAGAATAATAGACCTTCTCAACATTGCCCTTTTTCCGCAGCAACTGTGATCTTGATGGCGTTTCTTGGTCTTGGAAAAGTAACTTGGATTCAAATAGATTGATATTGTGTCTAAATGACATATCATTGCAAAATTACATTCAATCCCTAAAAGTTCTATGTTTAAAATTATTCTTTTCTTGAAGAAATTGATGCTAGAAGTTCTCACCATGTTCTCGCCGTTAATATGATCATTGTTTGTAATTGAAAGGGGTATGGATCCATGGAGCAATGACTCCTCCTCAAACATGTACTTGGCTACTTCTGAGCAAGTCTTCAAGTTAGGAAGTAAGTTACGGGCAATAAGACAATTGCAAAACATAAGTAGCACCACATAAACCAACACTTAAAAAAACATCACAATTGAAAAGGTTAGGTTTCAAATACAAACATTTTAAAAGTTGCTCTATTTGTGTAAAAATTGAGAGATAATATCCTAAGAATGCATTCAAATATCAATTGAAAACATTGAGTGTTTATTACAAGAAAAAAAAAACTTGTAGAAGCATATTTACATATGAACAAGTACAAACACAATAATAGAAAACATTGAAAGATACTCGAGATTATGTATAGAAAAAGTAAGAATTAATTTTCAGTTCTATTTTAGTGTAATTTCATTTTTATATAAGTATGACAAATGAACTTATCAAAATAGATCATTATCAAGATGACTTATAGGATCAAAATATTAATTATATTAAATTTTAATTTAAAATTAATTAATATTAAATAAATTTTTTAATAAATATATAAATTATATTCAAATAATCCAAATAAATAATATAAATTTTCTAATATTTTCTCAAAAATGTCTATCAAACTAGATAAATTTATCTAATAATTATCTATTTTAATAAATTTTTCTTATTTAATATATATATATATATATAAAAAACTCCACTAAATAATATTTGATTTTAAAATAAAAGTTGATTTATAATAGAACATTATGTAAGTTGAAACTAAATACGTTGCCACCATGTTTGCTAAAAAAAACTTTTGGAAAGAGAAAAAATAATAATTTAATGATAATCAAGTATTTTTTAGTGTGAGAATGCATACCTATTTTTTTCAAACAGATTTACTCCCTGCAAATACAAATCCCTCTCTAGAGGTTTCTAATCCAAGTTACTAATTGTTATCTCCTTAGCATGCAGTTCCTTGGAATTGGACAAAGGGAAATCTGTTTGTCCTTCCACTAGGTCACCATGGTCATCCTTCAACTGCCACAATAAAATTGAGATCAATTTAGGACCTTGTCTATCATTTCCATCAAACATATAAGAAAGTGGATGATGTGTAGTTCTTGTAAGTATATTAATAAAAATAATCATCTTAATGAGAATATAAAAAGCTAAAGACTTAGATACTATAGAAATTGAAGAATTACAAAACTCTCTTAAAAGATGGGAATCAATGAGAGAAGATTCACTCATGAACAAAAATTCTAGGCATTATCCAAATACAAAAGAAAAGGTAAAGGATTGTAGAAGGAGAATGAGTCAAACATTAACCAGAAACACCAAAATCAAGGATTTTGCAAAGCTAGTGAAACCTCTAAAGGAAAAAAAAATAGAATATAGAAATAAGACAACAACTCCAAATCTATTAGAAATTTTGAAACTGTGACGCTCATACCAACCACAAGAAGTGAATCCTTCAATGACACTTCATGATAATTGGATTCTGACTATTACACTCATATGACTAACCAAAGAGGAAACACTTCATCATTTTGGATGACTGAAAAAAAACAGAGTTGTTTATAAAAGCAAAGATTGAAAAAAAAAATACACTCATTTAAGAGGTTCTACATGTGTCCAACTTGAAGACAAAATTGGTAAGTTTAAATCAACTATTGGAAAGAGGAATTTTCATGACAATGCCTTTGATAACACTTACAAAATTGTTTTAAAAACAAATCTTTATTAAAATACGATTTTTAGAATTAAAATGAATATTTTGAAGCACCAATGCTTTGCAATCTTGGAGAATAAAATTGAATGATTGTGGGCAATCATGTGTAATTATATATTATTTTTAGTAACATGAAAATACAAAATTACTTGAAATCTCAGACAAAGAAAAAGTTTACCAAAAGACCACACTAATCATCACAAGGTTGTCTCTCACCCTCTTCTTTTGACAAGGTTGTCTCCCACCCTCTTCTTTTGACCAATCTAGCTCAGTTTCATCTTGAAATAAATCATGAAATTGAATTTTTTTTTTCAGAGTTGGTAACAGATTATATTGAAAATAACAAAAAGAAATATTCTTACAGAATATATTAAAGGTTGAGAAGGGCCATGAGTAGAACAATTAAAGACCTACTCAAGAAAATTACATGAACATAGATAGATAAAAATAAGTTAATATATATCACATAAGATACCATGTTAAAGAAAAGAATGTTAAAGGATAAAGTTTAAGAATGTACTAAGCATTGACGGCAAAAAAAGTTATTGAGAGAGTCTAAATTAGCATCCAAGTTTTTTTCCAAACATATGCCAAGACGAGATTCACATGCTTTACATTGACAATCTTCAAAAGGTTTGCATAGACTTCCCATATTATTTTCCTTCAGTTTTTCAAACCTTTCCTATAAATTTTGATGAAAAAGACTTGATACACAAAAATGGCTATTCAAAATATTCTTGGTGCAAATTTATAATATTGATCAGGATTAAGAACAATAAATATACAATAATATTCATTAGTTATTCCAAATTACCTGGATTTGTGAATCAATAGTCTTGACATACTCTTTAATGGCACTCAATACCCTTTCATTTGATCCATACTCCTGAAGCGTGGTCCTATTATATTAAGAGTAAAAAATTTTAAAAAATAATATCAACAAGTCTATTTATATATTAAAAAAAATTAAGTAACAATTTAATTACAAATGTCAAAATGTGATGTAAAAAAAAAAAAAACTTCTAAATGTAAGAATAAAACATCTCCATTTAAGTTACCACAGAAGTTTGTCTTCATCCTCAGTGAAGATATGTTTAACATCCTCAGCATTTACCATCTCTTCCTCACTGTCACTGCAGATCACCATTTCTCCTCTATTGTTATCATAATACATTTGTTCATTTCCAATAATGAATTGATCTTCAGCCATTTTCTAGTTTCTATTAAGCATGAAAGACTTAAAAAATCAGAAAATAAAATAAACACAGTTTCCAAAGAAAAATATAACAAGTATGAAGTTTTCATTTTGGTGAATTTTACATTATACATGAGAGAAAATATTATTGTTGAAAATTGAACAACAAACGCACCTATTCACATATACCCAAGATATATATGTGGATATCTTTTCCATGAAAGGAATGTCAATGCTTTTTGCTACTAAAAAGTCCTTCTTGACATTCTTCTCAACACTTAAAGACTCCCTTCTTGATATTACTGATTTAACCTTTGAAAACAAAGGTTCTAGATTCTCCCAATGTTGTTGAACTTTAGTCTACATAAACAAGACTGAGATTAATCACAAAGCTAACAAAAAAATGTTTGTAAAACATGTCATTCTCAACCTAAAATTTTAAAAATGAAGAAAAATTTTATATTGTTTGTGCACATAGAAACAGAACAAATAATCTTTCAATTTTACCCTTCAATTTATATAAATGAAAGGAAATGAAGAGAGTGAAAGAAGAGGAAAGTGATGAATCGAAAACATACTTAAGAGTTTGCTTAAGAGTTTGAGACAAGTGATGAATCAAAAACATACTTGGGAGTTTGAGATAGACTTAATTGTTTGGTTCACCATTGTTGCAGACACATATTGATTAGAGGAGAAAGAATTGGGTTCTCTACTAAATTTCTCTTGTTAAGATAAATGTTTGTTTTCTTAAGTGACTTTTTATGAGAGACTCAAAGAAGAATGTAATGATTAGACTCACATAGATTTAAATGGAATAATTTATACACAGAATAAATCAACTGCTGACATATAATAACCATTTTTAAAACTATTTAATATTATTTCTTTCTTACGCATTTTGGGACCACATATCTCAATAATTATTATAGACATTTAAATTTTATATATTTTAATATGATTAATAATAAATATATTTTCTACATTTTCATATTAAACATATTTTTATTACTTAACTTCGTTAAAAATAGTAAAAATAATAATATTACATATAATTTTATAATGTTGAATACATTTTAATTAATAATAAAAAATATATTAAAAAACTTATAAATATAAATATTTTTAGAAACATATTCATTCTTTATATTGAAATAAAATGGTGTAAAATTTAAATTTATATTTCTTTTTTATAGCTAATAATTTTGATTTATATATGTATTTTTTTTTTCAAGTTTTTAAAGTTTTTTTTTGAAAAAATTTGAACGTCACATTTATTTATTTATTTAAACACAGCTTTTATGAATTATCTTTACTTCAAAACATTTATTATTTATCTAAAAAAAATTCAAAACATTTATTATTTATAAAAAAAAAACTCCAAAACATTTATTATTTATCTAAAAAAACTTAAAAAAACTATTATTTAACTAAAAGAATTCCAAAATACTTTTTTTTAAACATAAAAAAGGAAGACAAGATGATTATGTAATTTACCATTACACCCTCTAATAAATTTAAATTACAAAATATAAAAATTTATCTTAAGAATAAAAAAAATAATATATTTAAAAAGTTATTTAATAATATATATATATATATATTAAAATTGACCTGATATATATTAATTATTATTTTTTTAATAAAAATTTATATGTACAATAAATACAATATATATTTATAACACATATTTTATATTGATTAAAATTATATTTTGTATAAATATATAGAATAAAAGAAAATTTGACGTAAGTTAGAACACTTTCATATATCTTTCTCTCTTTTATTTATATATATCAATCAAAAGTAATGTATTTTTTACCTTTTAATAAAAAATTATAATATTAAATTAATATTTATTGTTAATATTTAATTTAATAAAATCCTATATTTATTAAGTTTAATATATTAGTTATCATATTTTTTTTTAAATTTAATTTTTTAACTTATTAAACTTAATATTTTACATTAACTATTTATTAAATAATGATATATATTAAATTTTAGAAAAGATAAGAAATATATATATATATATATATATAAATTAAAATTGTAATTAATTTGTCGTTTATATTAAAAAAATTTACTCTAAAAAAAGTTACATATATTTATACATCAAATCTTTTTTATAAAAATTAGATAGTTACGATTATTATACTTTGAATAGGAATTTCATAGTTATGAAATAAATAAAAAAAAATATATCTTAAATGTAAAATATTTTTTAAAAATAATATTATTTTAGAAAAAATAACATATCTTATTATTTAAATAAACCGATTTATTTCATCATTTATTATAATTTTTTTATTGTTTATTTAATTATTGAAATCAAATTTTAATATTAAATATTGTATTTTTTTTATAAAAAAAATATTAAAATTAAAACTAAAAATATTATTAACATTTATTTATAAAATAAAAAATTAATTAATTATATTATTTTAATATATATACATATTTTAAAATATTTAAATATTTTAAAATAAATATGATTAATATTACATAATAAATTTAAAATTAAAAAAAATATGAAAATAAAAACATAAATTATGTATTATTAACTATTAATATATATTGAAAAAATTAACATATTATAAATATAATATATATGCAACTTTTTATTATATTTTATTTTCTTAAAATAAAGAAAATATTAAAATTAAAAATTTTATTATTATAAATAAAATTTAAAATAAAATTAAAATTAAAATTAAAATTAAATAATTTATTAAAAATACAATATATATATATATATATTATATAATAATTTATTTTTATATATAAATATTATTTCATTATAATAATAAAACTTTTATTTTAATAAAATACTTAACTTTAATTTTTAATTTTATTATTTTATAATTTTCTATCTATTAAAAAATAAATAAAATAAAAATTCAATAATACCTAAATTATATTTTTATTTAAATATTTTTTATATAATTCATGATGTAACATTAATAATATTTAGATATTTTAATATATATATATATATAATAAAATTAATTATTTTTTATTTTCATATAGAAATATTAATAAAATTTTAATTTATTTTCTATAAAAGAAAAAAGATTATATTATTTAATGTTAGAATTTAATTTTCACATAATTGATTAAATAATTAATAAATAGATTTATTTTAGGAAATGATAATATTCAAAATAAATAAATTTATTTGAGTAAATAAAAATGAGATAAATTCAATTGTAAAATTTTAGTTTAAAATAATATTATTTTTTAAAATATTCAAAATATATTCAATGTTATAAATTTTTCATCTCTTTTTATAAGATGCAAATGCAATGCATGTGTGCATGTGATTCCGATTACAAAATTATGCATATTTGCGGTTTCGAAGGAGTAAATTGATGTAATAAAAATTATTAAAAAAACTTTAATCGATTTCTTTTATTATAAAAGATAAAGGAAAGAGAAAGATAACACTAGAGATTTATACTGGTTCAGATTAAATCCTTAACACTACATCCAATTCCCAATCACCTCAACTTGAGATTATCACACACTCTTACTATCTTTAATTAATCAGAGTTTACAACCACTAATACAAGTGAAACATGCAAAATAGAAAAACTAAAGATTGAGCCTCACTATCTCTTGTAACCCACAAGAGATTGTCACACCTTCCTTGAGTCACACAAAGAATGAAAAAACCTTCCTTGAATCACACAAGCAATGAAAACACCTTCATTGAATCACATAAGGAATGACAAACACCTCCTCTGAACAGCCTTAGAGGATGAACACAAAAACAATATTACTTATAGTGTAGATATCAAACTGTAGCACCAACTTAACTCAGAATCTTCTCAAGATTTTCTCTCTAAACTTTCTAACAGTTTGTATATGATTATAATTGTTGTTACTGTTGTCTTGTGCTTGGTTCTTTTGCCTTTGTCATCCTATGCTTTTGTAGACTTTCAAAAATATGATCGTTATAGAAAAATCTTTAGCTTTAATATTCTTCAGATATTCTGATGATAATTTTCTAATATCTTCATGTGTCAGGTTACTAAGATTTTTCTCTCAATAATACTTCTTTGGAAACTCTTGATCTGATGACATCTATTAAAAGGAAATACAGTACAAATACGAAATATATATTTTTTTTATAACAGACGAAATATTTCCTTTTATTTACGAGATGATATATTTGGTTTTATAACTTATTTAAATCTTCATATAGTATTCCATTTTTATCTTTCAAATAATATTTCAATACTTGATTTTCATATTAAACCAACTAGCCGTTATACGATATACTATTCTTATATATTTATAGAATGTTATATAAGCGGCATTTCATTTAGCGTTATTACCAATTATAAGATAATTATTTTATAAACGCTTTTCTATTAACCTTTGATTTATTCAAAACTTATTTTCATTTATTATCATCAAAACATATTGTGTGCATGTTATCTAATAGACCGTCCAAGTTCTAACAATCTCCCCCTTTTTTATGATGACAAATATATTAAGTTTTGAATCTGTCAAGCTTAAAATTATAGCATATATGAGAAGAACTAATGTCCAAAGGTTAGTAAGAAATAATTATCAGAAAATATGAGAGTAATTCAAATCATGTAATAATTAATATGGAAATGCAGCAAATAAGATGAGAAACTCAAAACTTTAATTTTCTCCCCCTTGAGTCATCAACAATAAAGGGTGATTAGGTGAGACATAATTTTCTCCCCCTCAATAAAGAGTATGTATGCAGAAGCTTTTGGTAGTGATGCGGGTAAAGGTTTATAGGATGGATTTGACCTTATTTCAAATAATAGTTTTCTTTTTAGACCCAAAGATATTTGAAACTGCAATTCAATGTTATAAATTTTTCATCTCTTTCTATAAGATGCAAATGCAAAGCATGTATGCATGTGATTCCGATTATGAAATGATGCATGATTCACATAATGCAAGGACATATCTTAATTTACAAAGTTAATGAATAGGAATGTTACCTTCATAGATGTTAACATCTTTTCAATGACTATAGGATCTTTTGCAGAATTGTGCAATTTTCAAAGAGTGATAACATTCTCCCCCTTTTTAATGATGATCAAGAAAAAATATAATATACCTGTGTGTTGATACTAATCCAAAAATTATTTAGCAGTATTAGTTAGCACATTTTAGCAAATTAATTATTAAAACTCCCCTTGCTTATTATATAATCCAACATTCCAGAAATTAAGTAGGAATCAACACACATAAGCTAATTTTTCTCCCTTTTGAGATTTTGGAATTTAGTCTTGTCTCCAGTCATGTGTCTTGAACATCCACTATCTAGGTACCATAGTGTTTTTCTTTTCTTGGAAGTAATCTGCATCACAAACATATATAGATTTAGGTCCCCTTTACTATTTTGGGTCCTTAGGAGTTAGTATACTAATGAGACTTTATTTTAACACATTTTATTTAATTAATAATTATGTTTAAACATCTTTAAATAAGTAGAATAAGCCAAATTAACTGTAAATTATATTCTGTAAAGAATTACAAAGCCTAGGACAAATTCGTTATAAGACAACATAAAATCACCACATTTTAACACATTCACAGCCTGACGTTCACTTATTGTTTCGCCCATATCTTTTGCTACAATGCTCCTAAAATCATGATTTTTTATGTAAATTAAAATAGACACATGGAGCTTTTCATAGAAATTGGAATCACACAATTCGGTGCAGAAATAGATTTTTCACAATCAACCCAAGTCGAGTCAACTGCAGTTCACGAATCCAGAAAAGTCAACCTCGAAGAATTGGATCTCTAGAACGCCACAAAGCTCCTAAAATCACAAAATCTGTACCAGAAGAAAGTAGACTTGCTGGCCTTTAATTTAGATTTTGAATGAAACAATTTGGACCAGAATTGGATATTTGGTAATCCAAATAAGCAGGCTCGACAGTAGCTACAATCAGCTGGAATGCGCGAAAAACCTCTCTCAGTGATTGCGGCCCACTAAACTCGTCCAGGCCCCTAAAATCACGAAACATGTCTCGTTTGAAAATAGACTTTTATATCTTCATTTGAAAACTAGAATCGATCAATTTGGTGGAGAAACGAGTAAGATACACACGCTCTAAGTTCATCTGTGTGCAGCTGAAGCATGAAAAATGTGACCTGAAGAAATATGGGCCAGTTCATACAAGGGCCCACCCACTAAGCTGAGATCATGTAAATTATAAATAGATGTAGCTTCTGTGTAATGAGTAGAGAGGTTTAGCAAAAGAGATTAAGCACAGTTCGCACAGTTTTCCAGTTTATAGTTTCCAGTTTTCGGTTAAAAATGAAATCAGAGTTCTTTAGCTTCCTTCATGTTAGAGTAGCTCTTAGCTTCTGCGTTTTTAGCATAGTTCAAGTAAGTTCTTTGTAGTTTCATTGCTTCATCTCTCTCACTTCGCATTCACTGCTTCATCCATCACATTCAACTCTTATTCTTTCGCTTTTTCTGGTTCATCTTACATCTCCGCGCCACAATTTAATTTTCTTTGCATAGGTTCGTTAGTTTCTTCCCTTGCAGTAATGAATTCTTTAATTTCTTAGTTTCTAAATTTTGTTAATCTTGAATCTTTGAAAGTTTCTAAAGAGTTGATCTGCAAGAGAACAGTTCCTTGGTATCTTGCAAGATTGAAGAGCAATTGAATGTCTTTCAATGGTGTAAAAGCCAGCTCTGAGATTTAGCAAGGTCCAGCACAGTTCCACATAGCTCTTCTCCTTTAGAAACCTTCACTAAAATATCATTTTGCATGTTCATTTAGTTCTGTAATTCCAGTTCTTTTAATTGGTAGATGATTATTTCGGCTCTGTGAACATTTCCATTCAGTAGCTTAGTTACACACTGTTGCTTCATAGTTGATTAAAAATACACAGCTTTATTTCAGTTTCTATTCCGTTCAGCTTTTTGTCTTTCACATAGTCTAGTTGTAGATCCAAATTCATTGCATCATTTGAATTTCCATTCTGTAGTAGTTGATACTAGGTTTTATATTCATTTTAATTCCTTTTAGAATTCAATAAATCGCTTGATCGTTAGTCTAGGATTCGCATTGCATAGAATCACTGTATCGATTTAGCTCTCACCCATACATTTTCACTGTTCATTCATTCTGCATTTGCATTTTGCATTCTAGTCTTGCAAGTTTAGATCCTAGTATTCCATTTTGCATTGGACTATTGGTTCGCATCTATCTTCATTTTAATAATACATTTGATTCAGTAATATACGCTGCATAATTCAATCTTGACATTGCATTGTACTCAATTCATTGATTGATACATCTCAGCTTGCATTCGAAACTACTTCACTGCATTAGCCGCATTCTAGTTGCATCATTTGATTTCATAAAGTAGTCTACTCATTTTCAATCCACTGCTTCAGCTTGCATCTCATCATAGTAGCATAACTCAATCCCCTTCACATTGTCATTTAATTCCAGTTTTAGCTTCCTAAATCTAGAGTCATAGTATTAAATCAGTGATAGTTTAATAAGTCTATTCAGCATCATACATTAGTTAGCCTTACATTTCTGCATCTCAGATTTGCATTTAAATTCCAGGTCAAAATCCCCCTAAAAGATCACTCCATTTCCAGCCTCCATCGATTCATAAACCACTAAATCTTCTACTGCCTCCGCATCTCCATTACATCTGCATTACTCACAAAATACAGTTTCATAAAATCATAACAAAAACAATAGCACAAAATCATACCATTTCAATCCCCTATAGCTGTATTTTCATTCATTAACAAAGAATCAACTACACCTCACAACTTGCTCCCTGGATTGACACTCAAGGTCTCCCCACTACTACATTTAAAAGGGGATTTGAAAAATTGTTTGAGAAAACCAAACGCGACAAAAAGGTTTAATCATATACACATTCTTGGTTTTTCTAGCAATTAAATCTTGATCCAACAAAAATACTAATAATAAAAATATTAATGATAATAGAAATTAATTCTTTACTGGAATCCAAACAAATTTTCCAGAAGGAATACCTACATGTTTTATTAAACATTTGTTTGTTGTATGACCATGTTTCTGTTCTAGAAAATGTAGGTTTATAGATTTTATTTTGAAAATTGTTCACAAAAGATTTTTGAAAATTTGTTTTTATAGATTCTTTGACAAAAACAGTCTTTTGTATTTCTAGACTTTTCTTAGGAATAAAGCCAAGTCCAGCTTTATTAGAATTTTCCTTTTGAGGACACAAAATTGTATCAAGATGCACACTTGATTTAGAAAATTTTGAAACTATCTTTTCAAGACTAGAAATTTTGTTTTCAAGAATTTTACAACTTTCACAAACTTTTCCTTTTGAAATTGTTTCTAATTTTTCTAAATTAGTTTTCAAAAATTCTTTTTCTTTTTCTGCATCTTGTAATTTATTTTCCAATATTTGAAAATTATTTTTCAAAGTAGAATGTTTTTTTTGATAAAACACCAAAGTTTTCAAAGAGTTCTTGAAATGTCTCATGTAAATCATCATAATAATCTATAGATTCAGAATTACTTACTTTTGATGACGTTTCAAGATCTTCATTGGTCATCAAGCAAAGATTTGCCTCCTCTTCTTCTTCGCTTTCACAAGAGCTATTTTCCGAGGTGGTCGATGCGTAGTCTTCCCATGTTATATAGGCCTTCTTTTTCTTCTTAAAAATTTTCTTACCCTTCTCCTTTTCTTTTTCTTCTTTCTTTGCAAACGGGCACTCTGATTTAATGTCGCCCAATCTATTGCATCCGTAACATTTGAAGTTTGAAGAGGGATTCTCTTTCTCCTTCTTTTGATTTTGATTCTTTTTCTTGTTCTTCAAAAACCTGGAAATTTTTTTCACTAACAAGGAAATATCATCATTAATATTCTCACCTTCACTTTCATCATCAAATTGTTCTGTTTTGAATGCGAGAGTCTTCTTTTTATAATTCTCCTCTCCATTTTTTAGCCTTTGAAGCTCAAGCTCATGCTCTTTGAGTTTTCCAAATAGTGTAGCCATATCCATCTTGGTAAGATCTCTTGATTCTGTGATTGCTGTGACTTTTGGCTGCCAATTTCTATCCAAAGATTTTAATATTTTAGTGTTGAGCTCTTCTTTGGCAAAGCTTCTTCCCAAGGCTTCTAAGTAATTTACTATGTGTGTAAATCGTGTTTGAAAATCTCCGATGCTTTCATTTGGTGCCATACTCAATAGTTCATATTCTTGTATCAAGGAATTTTTCCTTGCATGTTTGACTTCTTCTGTTCCTTCATGTGTGACTTCTAGTGTGTCCCACATTTCTTTAGCAGTTTTGCATATGAAAATCCTGTAAAACTCATTTAAGGTTAATGTAGATACAATTTCATTTCTAGCTCTTACATCGTACTGTGCTCTCTTAATCTCATCTGGCGTCCATTGTAAGTACTATTTTGGTGTAGGTCCATCAGCTACCCTTGTCATTGGTACAAATGGACCGTTTTCTACTGGATCCCACACTCCATAGTCAAGGGTTTGAAGAAAGATTTGCATTCTTGCTTTCCAGAACGGATAATTGTCTCCTTCAAAGAGTGGTGATCGGTTTATTGAAGCGCCTTCCTTGTATATCTGATTTTGCATAGATATCTTAAAGATCTTTTAGAAATACCTTATCAGCCTTGCTCTGATACCACTTGTTATCAAGTGGCATCAAGAGGGGTGAATTGATGTAATAAAAATTATTAAAAAAACCTTTAATCGCTTTCTTTTATTTTATCCCTCTTGATTTATTTAGTCAAGCAGAATTTATAGAATACGCAATGGGAAAATAAAAGATAAAGGAATGAGAAAGATAACACCAGAGATTTATACTGGTTCGGATTAAATCCTTAACTCTACATCCAATTCCCAATCACCTCAACATGAGATGATCACACACTCTCACTATCTTTAATTAATCAGAGTTTTACAACCACTAATATAAGTGAAACATGCAAAATAGAAAAACTAAAGATTGAGCCTCACTATCTCTTGTAACCCACAAGAGATTGCCACACTTTCCTTGAGTCACACAAGGAATGAAAACACCTTCCTTGAATCACACAAGGAATGAAAACACCTTCCTTGAATCACACAAGGAATGACAAACACCTCCTCTGAACAGCCTTAGAGGATGAACACAAAAACAATGCTGATTTGTTTGTGTGGTCAGCGGCTGATATGCCGGAAATTGATCCTTGTATCATGACTCATCGGCTCTCAGTATACAAAGAAGTCAAACCAATTTCGCAAAAGAGGCGGAAGATGGGAGAGGAACGACGGAAGGCGGTAGAAGAAGAGGTGGAGAAGTTGTTGGCTGCAGGCTTTATTAGACCAGTCGAGTACACCACTTGGTTGGCTAATGTAGTGCTGATCAAAAAAGCTAACAATAAGTGGCGTATGTGTAGACTACACTGACCTTAATAAGGCATGCCCGAAGGATACTTACCCTCTGCCGAGTATTGATCGATTGGTGGATGGTGCTGCCGGCCACACCATCCTTAGTTTTTTGGATGCGTATTCTGGTTACAATCAGATTCAGATGCACCCAGCAAATGCCCCTAAAACAACTTTCATCACTGAAAATGCTAATTATTTTTATGAAGTGATGCCCTCTGGGTTGAAAAATGCAGGTGCGACATATCAGAGACTTATGGATAAGATGTTTATACGGCAAATAGGACGCAACATGAAGGTGTATGTTGACGATATGGTGATTAAGTCAAGCTCTTGCAGCAAGCACTTAGAAGATTTGGCCGAGACATTCGCAGTTCTTCGAAAGTATAACATGTGGCTGAATCCAGCGAAGTGTGTCTTTGGAGTACAAGGAGGCAAGTTCTTGGGATTTATGCTGACTAACAGAGGTATTGAGGCAAATCCCGACAAGTGTCAGACCATTATAGGCATGAGGAGTCTGAAAAATATTAAAGAAGTCCAACAGCTCATCGGACGGTTGACGGCCTTGTCTCGGTTCATTAGTCAAGGAACTTGGGGTTACCCGAATCATCTGCTACACCGATTCCAAATTGGTTGTTGGGAAGTTAACAAGTGAATTTCAAGTTAAAGAACCTTTTTTGCTAAAATATTATCATTATACTACATGAAAGCTGACAGAATTTGAGGAAGTGGTCATTCGACACATTCCAAGAGCCGACAACACACGAGCTGACCTTTTGTCGAAGTTAGCTAACTCAAAGGGAACCAACCATCATCAGACGGTTATACACCGTGCGATCCAGGAACCTTCTGTATCGGAGGTGGAATGTTTGCAGATTAGTATAGAAGATTCATGGATGACTGATAAGACTTTCATTTAACATTTTTTATTTCATTAATAATTATGTTTAAGTATTCTCAAATAAATAGAATGAGCCAAATTATCTATAAAATACATCCTGTAAAGTATTACAAAACCAAAGGCAAATTCGTGTTAAAAACAGCATAAAATAACCCTTTACTCACAACTTGATGATCACTCCTTGTTTTGACTATATCTTTTGACTCAATGCTCCTAAAATCACGATTCTTGATGTAGATTAAAGTAGACACCCGAGGCTTTCAATAGAAACTGGAACCACATGATTTAACGAAAAAATGGATTTTTCATGGACAATCAAAGTCGAGTCAACTGCAGAATGCAAATGCAGAAAAGTCAACTCCAAAGAAACTGGGCCCCAGGATGCTACGAAGCTCCAAAAATCATCAAATTTGTCCCAGAAGGAAGAAGATTCGTAGAGCTTTAATCCAGGTTTTGAATGACACAAATTGGATCCAAAACGGATTTTTGGTAAGCCATAGAAGTGGGCTCAACAGCAGTTGCGATCAGCTGAAATGCGCAAAGAACCACCCCCAGTAATCGAGGCCTAGTGGATTCTCCTGGGCCTCTAAAATCACGAATCAGGACTCATTGGAAAATAGATTCAAATATCTACAATTGGAGACTTGAATCAAGTAATTTGGTGAAGAAACAAGAGAGATATGCACATTCTAAGTTAACCTTATGCAGTTGAGTAAAAGAAGCACGCAAACTAAAGAAATTCGGGCCAGCCTTGCAATGGCCCACCCAATAAGCGAAAGCTATGTAATCTATAAATAGATGGAGTTCCTTTGTAATTAGTGTAGAAGAATTATTAGCAAACAGAAAGCACATAGAGATTCAGAGATTCAGTTTACAATTTTGCAAGCTTAGTTTCAGTAGCGATGAGGAAGAGTTCGTTCTCTTTGCTGCATAGTTTTAGTTGTAGTTCAGTTCTTGCATTCTTAGCTCAAAACAAGTAAGTTCCGTATAGTTTTTGTAGTTTTCCTTTCTCTATTTTACGTTCTTGATTCTTTTATAGCTTCTTGATCGATTTCATCCGTTCGTACTTCTTTGCACGTCACTGCCTATAGATTCAATTAGTTGTTTTTCGATTCACGAATGTAAGTTCTTCGGTTTCTTGATTTCTGCACTTTATCAAATTTAAACTCTTCGAAAGTTTCTAAAGAGTAAATGCACTAGAGAATTGTCTCTTGATACCTTGCAAAGATTGAGAGCAGTTGGATGTCTTCCAATGGTGTAATTACCAGCTCTGAATTCCAGTAAGGTTCAACACAGTTCCACGTGAATTTTCCGTCAAGAAGCCTTCACAAAAATCGTTATATTCCATGTGTTTTAATTCTGCGTTTGTGATTCATTTTGTTCTAAAGTTTAGTCATTGTCTTGATTTGATTTCTGCTGTAGTTTAGTTCAACCATAGCTTCTAGTTTTGTCGTGACCTTGATCTGAATCTAGTTTCATAATACGCTGTTTCCAGTTCGTAGCATGCATTTAAGTGTCAATTGGTAGATCTTTGATAGTTTTAGCCTCTGCATCGTAGTCAACAGTTTGCATTCCTACTCAGATTTAAGATCCAGATTGTAGTAGGATAGTTTAATTGAGCTGAGCATCTCGCATCCACATACTTTACTTCAAATGCATTGTTTTAGTTGAACCATATTTTCTTTATCGCGCGTTCAAAACTCCCCCTCATATATTAGATACCATGAGCATTCCATCTTAGTCTCATATTCACATTCATCTATCATCACACCACTGAATTCGTGCCCCAACTACACCATCCATTGCACAGAAAATCATAGAATTTCAACCAAAAATAGTAGCATTAAACTGTATCTTTTGCATCCCCTTAGCTTGCATTTTCATCTATAAATACAGAATAAACAACACCTCCTAAATTGCTCCACGGATTGACATTCAGGGTCTCCTCTCTACTACATTAAGGAAGGGGATTAGAAATTGTTTGAGAAAACCGCAAGCGACGAAAAAGGTTAAACAAAATGGTGCCGCTGCCGGGGAGCAATTGGTGACGTTGATTCCATACAAAGCACACTTCATTTATTGCATACGGATTTACATCATCTAGGATATTAGCTTACTGCATTACATAGCAAAACTGAAAAAAATCAGAAAACAAAAACCAGAAAAAGAAACACTAGTGCTACCACCTTGTGCTAACTTTTCTCTGCAGTTGAGCTCGAATTAGCCAAAAGCACAAGTAGTAAGTGTATGACCAGGTCATCGGGGGACACACTTCTTCCCTTTGATCCAGAAATAGCTAAAACGATGAGGAAAGGGACTGGACAGCGAATAACCAGGGAGGTCCAGCCACCAATTCAGGAAGAACAAGAGGAATTCATTGATACAGACCAGGACCTTGATCCAGCATCTCCTACACAGCAGAACATGGGGTCTCCGAAAAAATGCTGAAAGAACTTGCTGCTCCTGTAGAACATTACCAACCTCTATGCATCCAAGTTCCTCAGACAAAGGAGTGTGCAGGGAGCTGTGAACTTAAATCGGGACTGATCCACTTGCTGCCAAAGTTCCATGGACTGGCTGGGGAAGATCCACATAAATATTTGATGGAATTCCACATAGTTTGCTCGACCATGTGCCCAGTTGGGGTCCATGAGGATTACATCAAGATGAAGGCGTTTCCATTTTCTTTACGCGATGCAGCCAAGGATTGGCTTTACTACCAGCTCTCACCGATCAACACCTGGCTAGAAATGAAAAAAAAGTTCTTAGAAAATTTTTTTCCAGCTTCTAGAACTGCTTCTATACGTAAGGAAATAAGCGAAATCAGGCAGATGCAAGGGGAGTCTTTGCTCGAGTATTGGGAGCGCTTCAACAAGTTATGCGCAACCTGTCCCAATCACCAGATAGCTGAACAACTTCTGATACAATACTTCTATGAGGGACTTCACTCCATGGAAAGAAGCATGATCAATGCTGTAAGTTGGGGCGAGTTAATGGATAAGACTCCAGCTACAACAAGATACTTGTTCTCTAACATGGCCGAAAATTCACAACAGTTCCACAATAGACAAACCTCTAGAGTTGTGCATGAGATTTCAAGGGAAAACCCAGCTGCTCAGGACAATTCGAGGATGGAAAACAAATTGACTGAACTTACCTCTTTGGTAAGGCAACTAGCATTGGCACAGCAACAATCTATTTTTTAG
This sequence comes from Macrotyloma uniflorum, assembly GCA_016859785.1. Taxonomy (NCBI): domain Eukaryota; kingdom Viridiplantae; phylum Streptophyta; class Magnoliopsida; order Fabales; family Fabaceae; genus Macrotyloma; species Macrotyloma uniflorum. Next base: position 36,446 of record BDMB01000218.1, read on the forward strand.
AATCAAAACCAGAAATCATGTGGGATTTGCGTTGCACCAGATCATTACACAGATTCGTGCCCACAATTACAGGAGGTTGATTCCATTGAAAATGTGGCAGCTGTATTTCCTGACCAGGCTCCCTTCTCTAACCCAAGAACGCAACAACAGTTTGCCAACCAAAGGAATTATGATCCATATGCTCCCACCTACAATCCTGGTTGGAGGGATCATCCAAATTTGAGATATGGCCCCTCAACAACAACTGCCCAACATCAAAATCAGCAAAGCCATCACAGGAACTTCATGCCAAATCAGTCTAATAACCAAGCTCACTTCCAGCACCATAGGTACTCCAATCAGAGGTCTTACCAGCAGCAAGACCAACCAAATTATAGATCCTATCAACATCAAGATTACGCAACGAGTCAACGACAACACCAATAGGATTTTTCGAATCAATTCGTGTAGCCAGTGCAGCAGCCATTGGTGCACTCTTCTCCAAGTCAAGACATGAGTGAAATCATGAAAAGTATGCAGCAAATGATACAACAGGCAATAGCTCCTAACACAACAATTATAAATGACTTGAGAACGCAGCTGGGACAAGTTTCTAATGAGGTAAATCGATTGAAGCAGCAAGGATTGGGTACAGTTCCTTCTCAACCAGTGACCAACCCACGAGGAAATGTTAATGCAATAACACTGCGAAGCGGCAAAGAGCTGGCCTCACAAGTGAAACCTTCTCGAACATCTCAAGAAAAACCCAAAATAGCTGCCAAGGAAAACGAAGAAGAAACTGAGCGAACCAGCATTCCCACTCCATTTCTAGAAAAAATTAAACCAGCAAAGAAGAAAGAGCTGGACCAGAAATTGCTGGACATATTCTAGAAAGTGGAGATCAATATTCCTTTGCTGGATGCCATCAAGCAGGTGCCTAAATACGCTAAGTTCCTCAAGGATCTCTGCACATATAAGCAAAAATTAAAGGGAGTTAATTCTGAAACTGTTTCCACTATATCCCAGTTATCCATGCCTCCAAAATGCAATGATCCTGGCTCATTTTCTATTCCTTGCACCATAGGAGAATTAACGCTCAGTAATGCACTGATTGATCTCGGTGCCTCCATCAATGTGATGCCAACCATGTTCTATAAAATGTTGCAGGTAGGGGAGCTGAAACCCACCAATCTGGTAATCCAACTAGCTAACAAAACCACTGTCCAGCCACTTGGAATCATTGAAGACGTGTTAGTCAAGGTAAATCAGCTACTCTTCCCTGCGGATTTTTATATCATTGATATGGAAGATGAACACACTAGCAGCCAAGCAACCCTCATACTTGGACGACCATTCCTCATGACTGCTAAGGCCAAGATAGATGTGTATGCTGGAATCCTAACCATGGAGTTTGGAGAAGAGAAGATTATCTTCAATTTGTTCATAACAATGAAACACCCTGCTAAAGACCATTCGGTGTTGGAAACTCAATCTCTTTTTTGTCTTGATTGTGTAAATAAAACTGATCTTGGTTTACAGAACATAGTAGAGTTAGAAGCTACAATACATGACAAATATGTGACTCAAGGCCAGCTCGGCCAGTTTGCCAATTTTACAAACAATAACACCACACACACTTCACTTTTTCTGTTTTCGCAAGATTTGGAAAATCAACAAAAAGAGCATAAAGAACAAAATGAAAAACAGCAGCCAAAGGAAGAACGAAGCACTACACAGCAGCTGCCAGGAGAGAGTGAATTGAAGCCTCTCCCTCCCCATTTAAAGTATGTGTTCCTGGAAGAGAATTTGCAAAAACCAGTGATCATATCCAGTAAGTTATCCAGTGATGAGGAGGAAGAACTAATTAAAGTTTTGAGAAAAAATAGAAAAGCCATTGGCTGGAGTATGGAAGACATTCCAGGGATAAGTCCCACGGTTTGTATGCACCGAATCCTCATGGAAGATAATGTGAAACCTGTGAGGCAGCCCCAAAGGAGAGTCAACCCTACAATAGCTAAGGAGGTAAAGAAAGAGGTATCCAAGTTACTCAAAGCTAGAATAATTTATCCAATCTCTGATAGTGAATGGGTGTCACCTATACAAGTCGTTCCAAAGAAATCAGGCACCACTGTAATTGAAACCAAAGACAAAGAGAAGCTGCAAGCTCGTGTCACAAATAAATGGAGGGTATGCATAGACTACAGGAGACTAAATGCAGCCACAAGAAAGGACCATTTTCCTTTGCCATTCATTGATCAAATGCTGGAGAGGCTGGCAGGTAAGTCTCACTATTGTTTTTTAGATGGATTTATTGGATACATGCAAATTCATATTGCCCCCGAAGATCAGCATAAAACCACATTCACATGTCCATTTGGCACCTTTGCCTACTCGAGGATGCCCTTTGGTCTGTGCAATGCCCCTGCCACATTTCAGAGATGCATGGTAAGTATATTTAATGAGTTAATTGAAGATTGCATGGATGTTTATATGGACGATTTTACTGTTTTCCGGTCTAGCTTTGATTTATGCCTTGCTAATCTATCTAAAGTACTGCACAAATGTATGGAATTTAATTTGGTTCTTAATTATGAGAAGTGTCACTTCATGGTCCAAGAGGGTATTGTGCTAGGCCACTTGATTTCTTCAAAAAGAATCGAAGTGGACAAAACAAAAATTGAAGTTATCTCCACCTTAAATTATCCCTGAACAGTGAAGGAGGTAAGATCTTTCTTAGGACACGCTGGTTTTTATAGGAGATTTATCAAAGATTTTAGTAAAATTGCTCATCCGCTTTCTAAGTTATTACAGAAAGATGAAAAATTCATATTTGACACTGCATGCAAATCTGCATTTGATAAATTAAAAGCAAGCTTAACCACTGCACCCATTATGCAGCCCCCAAACTGGTCATTTCCCTTTGAACTTATGTGTGATGCTTCTGATTTCGCATTAGGTGTTGTCCTTTCACAGAAAATTAATAAATCACCTTATGTTATTGCCTATGCCTCTAGAACTCTTGATTCGGCCCAGATAAATTATACAACAACAGAAAAAGAGTTGTTAGCGATTGTCTTTGCCTTAGATAAATTCAGGTCATACTTATTAGGGACCAAGTTCATTGTTTATACAGATCATGCAACCATACGATTTTTATTGAAAAATCAAGACACCAAACCTCGACTGATCAGGTGGATATTACTGCTCCAGGAATTTGACATTGAAATCAAGGATCGAGCGGGCTTGACTAATCAGGTGGCTGATCATCTCAGCAAAATTATTTATCATAATGCAGCCACCTCTCTAATAAATGAAACGTTCCCTGATGAACATCTTTATTCTATCACTTACGTCCCATGGTTTGCTAACATTGCTAATTATGTAGCTGCAACAGTTTTACCTTTGAATGCAGATAAGAACCAGGTGAATAAATTAAAGTCTGAGGCAAAGAATTATGTATGGGAACCACCTTACTTATGGAAATTCTGCAGTGATCAAATTATCAGGAGATGTGTGACACATGAAGAAGGCAAGCAGATTCTAGAGATGTGCCATACATACCTCGCTGGAGGTCATTTAGGAACCAAGCGCATTGGTGGCTTCTACTGGCCTTCCATATTTAAAGATGCACATACTTATGTAATGGCCTGTGAACAGTGCTAAAGGGCTGGCAATGCCATCAACAGTCGAAACCAAATGCCATAGCAGCCCATAATTATTTGTGAAATTTTTTATGTATGGGGGATCGATTTTATGGGTCCCTTTCCAGTTTCAAATAATTATTCATATATATTACTAGTTGTAGATTATGTCTCTAGGTGGGTCGAGGTCAAGGCAACAGCCACCAATGACTCCAAAGTAGTTTGTTAGTTTATTAAGTCTAATATCTTCTGCAGGTTCGGTGTGCCTAAAGCCATAATCACTAATCAAGGGACTCATTTCTGCAACAAGGCAGTGGCTGATTTATTCCTAAAATACAGAGTAACACACAGAGTTTCCACTACCTACCATCCCAAACAAATGGCCAAGCCGAGGTATTCAATAGGGAAGTGAAGCACTTGCTGCAGAAGCTGGTCCAACCAAATCGGAAGGACTGGAGCAAATATCTGGATGATGCACTGTGGGCTCAATGCACAGTCTATCGAACACCCTTGGGGATGTCTCCCTTTCGAGTAATTTATGGCAAACCATGTCATTTACCTGTGGAACTCGAGCATAAATCCTACTGGGCTGTGAAAGGATGTAATTTAAGCATGGAAGCAGCTGGTCAGCATAGAAAATTGGATCTGCAGGAGCTCGAGGAGATCAGACAGCAAGCTTATGAGAATTCCAAATTATATAAAGAGAAGGTAAGAAAATTTCATGATGATCACATCTGCCGCAAAACATTCCAAGGCAGAAGGTATTGCTTTTTGATTCTAAACTTAAATTAATATCAGGCAAGTTAAAATCCAAATTGGAATGGACCGTATGAAATTATTCATGTCTTCTCGCATGGAACAATTGAAATTAAGGATTTGAAAACTGGGAATTCACATAAAGTAAACGGGCACCAGCTTAAATTATTCTATGAACAAGGAATAGCTGACCCTGATCCTATAGTTAATTTAATGAATCTTGTGTTGCAGTAGTAATATAATTATGCAAGTTTAAAGTTGCAAACATCCTTCGCAGGTACATCACTATTCATCCATCTCATGCTTACATTGAGGAAAATGTCTTTTTCTAAGTGTGGGGTATTTAGGGTGATTCTGCCAGCCTATAAATAAGTGTTCATAATTTTATTTTCACACAAAAACAAGTTGCATTGCTGGGCTGTAAAAAAATTATTAAGACAATTATAAATTTAGAAGCATATTTATCCTATTATTAGTAAGCTGTATTTAAAATATTTTTTTAGAAAACCATCCATGATTCTGCTTATTTGGATTAGTATAAAGCCGATTTTGAGATTAGATTGGTTCTTATAATTTAAAGCAGAGGGGCATTCGAAACTGTTAAGAGAAAAAAATTAACCTAGTGTGAGAATTGAGCTTTATTTCCTTGATGTGTGTAATTATATCATCTGCATAGCTGTTCCAGAATTTGATTTTGTTCTTTAAGTAGATTATATTAAATCTGTGCATTCAAGGAAAATGATCGAGGCCATGTTTGTTTAAGCCACTTGACCAAATAAGCCAACCCGTTTTACAGTACAAATCACTAGTCACCCCGTTGAGCTATATAGCCTTTTCTTTGTTTATTCCTTGGACAATACAAGCTTTTAACCGAAAAACCAGTAAAACCTTGAATTTTTTGTGAAGATAGGAAAGGCTCGGAGGATTCTGATTCATAGTTTGAGCAAAGCTCAAAGTGTGGGGTAATTATTTATATTCAGAAGCAGCAATATAAAAAGGAGAAGAAAACGATAGAGAGTGGCCAAGATTGTGGCCAAGTTTGAAAAAAATATATAATGGAAAACCAGTGACAAAAGAGCTGTAAGGAAGAAAGAAATTTTGAAAAATTATGTTTCGCAGAAAGTGGAAAATTTGCACACGCAAATGATATTTAAAGAGCCGAGTTATCTCAGCAAAAGTTCTGTTTATCAGCCTTGCTTATCTTTGTTTATCCATGCCTTAAAGTTATAAACCATAGCCTCATTACAAGCTATTTAAAAAGACCTCGAGATTCCGTGGATACATAGTATTTAACTGAATTGAAATCAGAACATTTTCAAGCCTATGGTAATAGCTTTGCAGAATGAGAATCTTGAGAGAAAATAGTACCCGCGAGAAAGCAGCGGTGAGCGAAACACTTTCCAGGAAAGGATTCTCGAGATAAGTTGACAATGATCTGTGCCTAAGTTATGAGAATCGCATTTAATTTATGTCATACTTTGTATTGAGCAAAATATGTTTTATACGTGGGTGAGCTTTACTAAAACAACTAAAAATTGCTGAATTTATACTATTGCCTTATGATTTCTTTGCCCAGGAGTGCAAATGTTCTAAAGTGTGGGGTATTTGATAAGACTTTCATTTAACAATTTTTATTTCATTAATAATTATGTTTAAGTATTCTCAAATAAATAGAATGAGCCAAATTATCTATAGAATACATCATGTAAAGTATTACAAAACCAAAGGCAAATTCGTGTTAAAAACAGCATAAAATAACCCTTTACTCACAGCTTGATGATCACTCCTTGTTTTGACTATATCTTTTGACTCAGTGCTCCTAAAATCACGATTCTTGATGTAGATTAAAGTAGACACCTGAGGCTTTCAATAGAAACTAGAACCACATGATTTGACGAAAAAAATGGATTTTTCATGGACAATCAAAGTCGAGTCAACTGCAGAATGCAAATGTAGAAAAGTCAACTCCAAAGAAATTGGGCCCCAGGATGCTACGAAGCTCCAAAAATCATCAAATTTGTCCTAGAAGGAAGAAGATTCGTAGAGCTTTAGTCCAGGTTTTGAATTGGATCCAAAACGGATTTTTGGTAAGCCATAGAAGTGGGCTCAATAGCAACTGCAATCAGCTGAAATGCGCAAAGAACCACCCCCCAGTAATCAAGGCCTAATGGATTCGCCTGGGCCTCTAAAATCGCGAATCAGGTCTCATTGGATAATAGATTCGAAAATCTACAATTGGAGACTAGAATCAAGTAATTTGGTGAAGAAACAAGAGAGATATGCACATTCTAAGTTAACCTTATGCAGTTGAGTAAAAGAAGCATGCAAGCTAAAGAAATTCGGGCTAGCCTTGCAATGGCCCACCCAATAAGCGAAAGCTATGTAATCTATAAATAGATGGAGTTCCTTTGTAATTAGTGTAGAAGAATTATTAGCAAACAGAAAGAACATAGAGATTCAGAGATTCAGTTTACGATTTTGCAAGCTTAGTTTCAGCAGCGATGAGGAAGAGTTCGTTCTCTTTGCTGCATAGTTTTAGTTGTAGTTCAGTTCTTGCATTCTTAGTTCAAAACAAGTAAGTTCCGTATAGTTTTTGTAGTTTTCCTTTCTCTATTTTACGTTCTTGATTCTTTTATAGCTTCTTGATCGATTTCATCCGTTTGTACTTCTTTGCATGTCACTGCCTGTAGATTCAATTAGTTGTTTTTCGATTCACAAATGTAAGTTCTTCGGTTTCTTGATTTCTGCACTTTATCAAATTTAAAATCTTCAAAAGTTTCTAAAGATTAAATCCATGAGAGAATTGTGTAACAGCCCAGCCTCCGAGGTATTGTCCGGTTCATGGGCACCACGTGCAACGCAACGCGCATTACGGACCACGTGCCGCAGGGATCCCCGGTTTTGTCCTCACGAAAAGGCGCCTTGAAGGGATGAGAGGCGTGCATCCTTATAAGGCACTACACCCTCTCTAATCTTACCGATGTGGGACAAGAGCAATGCACGGCACCAACCGTCACATTCTCCCTCCCTAAAGGAATCAGCGCCCTCACTGAGACCACCATCGGAACCTGGCTCTGATACCAAATGTAACAGCCCAGCCTCCGAGGTATTGTCCGGTTCATGGGCACCACGTGCAAGGCAACGCGCATTACGCACCACGTGCCGCAGGGATCCCCGATTTTGTCCTCACGAAAAGGCGCCTCGAAGGGATGAGAGGCGTGCATCCATAAGGCACTAAAATGTGACGATTGGTGTCGTGCATTGCTCTTGTCCCACATCGGTAAGATCAGAGAGGGTGTAGTGCCTTATAAGGATGCACGCCTCTCATCCCTTTGAGGCGCCTTTTCGTGAGGACAAAACCGGGGATCCCTGCGGCACGTGGTGCGTAATGCGCGTTGCGTTGCACGTGGTGCCCATGAACCGGACAATACCTCAGAGGCGGGGCTGTTACAAATTGTCTCTTAATACCTTGCAAAGATTGAGAGCAGTTGGATGTCTTCCAATGGTGTAATTACCAGCTCTTAATTCCAGTAAGGTTCAGCACAGTTCCACATGAATTTTCCCTCAAGAAGCCTTCACAAAAATCGTTATATTCCATGTGTTTTAATTCTGCGTTTGTGATTCATTTTGTTCTAAAGTTTAGTCATTGTCTTGATCTGATTTCTGCTGTAGTTTAGTTCAACCATAGCTTCTAGTTTTGTCGTGGCCTTGATCTGAATCTAGTTTCATAATACGCTGTTTCCAGTTCGTAGCATGCATTTAAGTGTCAATTGGTAGATCTTTGATAGTTTTAGCCTCTGCATCGTAGTCAACAGTTTGCATTCCTACTCAGATTTAAGATCCAGATTGTAGTAGGATAGTTTAATTGAGCTGAGCATCTCGCATCCACATACTTTACTTCAAATGCATTGTTTTAGTTGAACCATATTTTCTTTATCGCGCGTTCAAAACTCCCCCTCATATATTAGATACCATGAGCATTCCATCTTAGTTTCATATTCAAATTCATCTATCATCACACCACTGAATCCGTGCCCCAACTACACCATCCATTGCACTTAAAATCATAGAATTTCAACCAAAACCAGTAGCATTAAACTGTATCTTTTGCATCCCCTTAGCTTGCATTTTCATCTATAAATACAGAATCAACAACACCTCCTAAATTGCTCCACGGATTGACATTCAGGGTCTCCTCTCTACTACATTAAGGAAGGGGATTAGAATTTGTTTGAGAAAATCGCAAGCGATGAAAAAGGTTAAATCAATGACGCCCTATATTGCTTACCTGCAGACTAGCAGGTGCCCGTCAGACCCAAATGAAGTAGTGTCGTTTCGGAAGAAGGCATCTCGGATCTTTATGGTGGGAGATGAGCTCTTTAGGCACAGTTATTCATCACTACTATTGAAATGCGTGGGACCTAAACAAACCGAGTATATCCTTGAGGAACTTCACCGAGGTATATGCGGTTCTCATTCTGGTGGTAGAACCATGGCGGCTAAGGTACTAAGGGCTGGTTTTTATTGTCCCACCCTTCAAGTTGATTGTTCCACACACGTAAAGAGATGTAAGGAGTGTCAGTTTAATGGCGATCTTATCCACTTAGCACCCGAGAAGTTGCATCATATAACGTCGCCATGGTCGTTTACAATCTGGGGAATGGATATTCTCGGTCCCTTCCCGTTGTCTAAAGGGCAATGCAAGTTCTTGCTTGTAGCTATCGATTACTTCACTAAATGGATAAAAGCAGAACCCTTAGCAAAAATAACAACTTCACAAGTTCAGAAGTTTGTGTGGAAAAACATAATATGCAGGTTCGAAATTCCGCATACTTTAATCACTAATAATGGCCGACAATTCGTAGATTCTACTTTGACTACTTTTTACCAAGGGCTCCACATTGGAAGTTTAGTGGAACATCCGCAAACCAATGGGCAGGCTGAAGCAGCTAACAAGGTGCTGCTGAATGAGTTGGAGAAGCGTTTAGGAACTACCAAAGGTCGCTGGGCTGAAGACCTTCAAGAAATCTTATGGGCATACAGGTGTACCCCTCATTCCACAACTGTCGAAACCCCATATAGCTTAACATATGGGGTGGACGCAATGATACCAATTAAAATAGGGGAAACTAGCCTCAGAAGACAACATGTAGATCTTGAAGGAAACTAGAAAAGCATGAGAATAGAGCTGGATTTGCTAGAAGAGTTACGAGATAAAGTAGTCATCCGACAAGAAGCTTGCCAGCTACGAGCTGCTAGGAGGTACAATACTAAAGTTAGGCCGCGAAGCTTTCGGAAAGGAGATCTAGTACTTTAGATCCGAACCTTGGCGAGAAAAGACCCTAAGGAGGGGAAGCTCGCGACCAATTGGGAGGGGCCCTACAAAGTGATTAAGGTCTTGACTAATGGCGCTTATCATTTACAAGACATGGAGGGAAGATCGCTACCTAGTTCATGGAATGCGAATTCCCTGAAATTTTATCATAATTAAAATTGATGTATGCACATTTCCCAGTTTTCAATAATAAGAGATGTTATTCCTCAATACTTTACAGTTATATTATCTAGTTCGCTAAGAAAATTCACCTAAGTATTGGTGATGCTTAGCCGAATATTTCTTTATAATCCGCTAAGAAAATTCACCTAAGTATTGGTGATGCTTAACCGAATACTTTACAGGCCGCTAAGAAAATTCGCCTAAGTATTGGTGATGCTTAGCCGAATACTTTACAGGCCGCTAAGAAAATTCACCTAAGTATTGGTGATGCTTAGCCGAATACTTTATAGGCCGCTAAGAAAATTCACCTAAGTATTGGTGATGCTTAGTCGAATACTTTACAGGCCGCTAAGAAAATTCGCCTAAGTATTGGTGATGCTTAGCCGAATACTTTACAGGCCGCTAAGAAAATTCGCCTAAGAATTGGTGATACTTAGCCGAATACTTTTCACTCGGCTAAGAAAATTCACCTAAGTATTGGTGATACTTAAGTCGAATACTTTTCACTCCGCTAAGAAAATTCACCTAAGTAATGGTGGCGCCTAGCCGAATACTTTACAAGTCGCTAAGAAAATTCACTTAAGTACTAGTAATACTTAGTCGAATACTTTTCACTTCACTAAGAAAATGCAGTTAAGTGTGGGTGATACTTAGTTGAATAATTTTAGCCGAATACTGAAACGTTTTTCTATTAGGTAAAGAGAATTCGTTTAACAATGAATGACGTTTGGCGGATTGATAAAACATTTAAACCCAGCTAAAAAGTTTAGACCAGAATTTGCAAAGAGAATAAATACATATAATGAAGTTTGGATTACACTTGGAGGGAGCAAGGAAACAAAAAGGAAAAAGACTTAAACATCAATGGGGTCCTCGATGGCAGGGTCCTCGGCAACAGGGTTCTTGGTTGGGGGGTTCTCCGTGGAAAGTTTGGGGTCTTGGAGATCCTAGGTAAAATCTGGGGAATCCTCATCGTCAGAGATTTTATCAATTGAAGTCCACTTTCCCTCATGAATGTCAAATTCAATATCAAACCTTTCGGCCCTAAGGGGATCCCCTAACGCTGTGAAGCACATGGCTTGTCTAACCCCCTTTTCGAACCCCATGGTATGCTCGTGAACTATGCCACCACCAAGTTTTTTTATTTCCTTGGCTTGTTCAGTTAGTTCATCACGAGCCTTTTCCAAATGTTGTTCCAGTCCCCATACATCATCCTTCTAGTGCTTTTCCAGTAGTTCTAATTCTTCTCTTAAAGCTGCCTGCTGGAAGGCCATCTTCTCCTTCTCTGCTGCATACTCGTCAACCTTTGCCAGTAGTTGGGAGTTGGTGTCGTTGCTTTTGCCAGTTCCTTCTCAAATTTAGCAAACCTCCCCCCAAGAGCAGCAAGCTCATCTTGCAACTTGGTCGAGTTGTCTAGCATATGTAGACCGAGTGCAAGGGATCGAGAATGAAGTTCCAACCAGCTTGCCTACTTCTCGGTCATGTTGGCTTGTTGTAGAAGTTCTTGATAATCATCAGGAATGCCAAAATTCAAACTTTGGCTCACCTTCAGTTGGCCACAAAGAAGCTGTGAAGAAGGAGCAGGGAAGACTTCTGCACGTTCGGCCTCTAGCCGAGTTCTCTTGGGAGGTCGGGACCTTTCCGAAGTGGTAACAGTCCCTTTTCCTTGTTGGGGGGGGGAGGAGAAGGTGCGTCAAGCACCATCACTGGACGGGGGTCCACCTCTTGAATCTTCTCTGAATGGCCGTCAACTACCCGATCACGCATAGCTCTGAAGAGACTCTTAGGCATCTTGAAGGTGTCAGCAAGGATCCCTGCAAAAAGGGCAACATTCAGCCCTAGTTAACGTAGCGAAAAATGGTAAAAACAGAAATAGGAAATAAAAAATACCAAGGACGTTTATAGCTGTAAAACTTTCGAGTAGGGCCCAACAGGGTATTCACCGAGGTAACTTGCTCAAAATCGATATGAAGTGCTGCTCGGAGGCTGACAGGAGATTCACCGGTATATTCTTATATTTTACTGGGTCCTGAGTCCAGTATAGAGGGAACTTTGGCCAGTTTCCCTCGAAGAATAAAGGCCTTCCGGCTTCATGAATAAGTATCTTGAAGAAGCCACCTTTGAAGTTCTTATAACTAGCAGTATAGGGTTTGAAAAGAGTGTTGGTAAGGTGATTGATCAAGGAGAGCCAGCTCACCAATTCTCTACCCCGAGTGTAGAAATGATAAAGAAATAGCCGAGTAGGAGTGATCTTGAAAGCCCCACACAAAACCTGGAACGCCTGCATCATGGCCCAACTATTTGGATGCAGTTGGGTGGGGCTACATGAAGATTCGCCAGTACGCCTGCGATGAAGTCATTAAAAGGAACATTCACCCTTAGGTCGGTAAAGAAGCACGAATATACGAAAAAGTAGTCTTCGTCCGATCCTTCCCAGCCTGGGGTGATTCTACCTCTGGAGTCGTCGAAGACTCCATTTCGATATCAGTGGACGACTTGGTGGTGGTTGTAGGCGAGTTAACTCGACGCTCTCCCCCAGTTGTCCGTCTACATGTGGGCTCTTCGGATCCAGAAAAAGAAGAAGACATACTGATTTTTTGAAGAGGAGGAGGAGACTATGCAGAAGCCGAGAGCAGGGAACAACACTGAGCAGAAGTCGAGAACGAAGAACGAGGAAGGTGAGAAACAGTGAAGAGGTTTGAAGCGTGAGAGTAAAGGTGGATGAGGCAGTATATATAGCACAGGGAAAAAGTGGGTTATGATGGTAGCCGTTGAGGGAATTCGAACAGATTCAGTTATGATTAACCGCCTCGAGCCATGCGAAACGCCGCTTCAGCCCTTACCTTTGCAACTTCTCCACTCGCTCCACTAACGTCACCATTCCGCGCGTATTAATTAACCGTGCATGCTTTTTGAAATACTCCAAAGTGAATGAGCCACGTGTATGAGTCTTTTGGAATGTTCTAAGAGGCTTATCAGCAAAAGGCCTAGTGCAAGCTGGAAAGAAGACATACCGAAGGTCCATTAAGCAAGTCATCTCGCCCATATTTGGTCTCATGACTGGGGGGACTTGTGTACCGGATAAGGAACTCCTACCCGAGAACATGTCGTACCCGAACCGACATATTCTTAGTTTTCAGCAAGACCGATAAGATCTCGGTTTTAGCTTGACCTCAAAGCCTTTATAGCATAATCCCGAGAATCTCGGTATGCCATTATTATGAATCTCGAAGATCTCGGTATTTAATAGTATCTCGAGGATCTTGGTATTGATTACGATTTACCCAGGTAATCCGTTACTCTTCTTTATAAATATAAGGTCTCACTCCAGGTATGAGACATACAATCTTAACCCTACTCTCTCAATACTCCTTTTCCCATATCTCCTACTTAACACTGTCTTAACTCTTACTGACTTGAGCGTCGGAGTGTCTTCGCAGGTTACCCCATTCGGTTCAATGCTCAGGACGAAGATCAAGGACCAGCGTCAAGGATATATCTCCTAATAGTATTTGACCCGTATCAAGTACTATCCGTGTAAGTACATATATTGTATCCGGATTTACTGGACAACTCAAAGAATGGTGGGATCAATATCTTACCAATGAACAAAAATTAGTAATATTTCCAGATCCACCAAATTACTATCAAGAAAGTATGTATATATATATATATATATATATATATATATATATATAAAAGTTGTAATCGATTTTTCGTTTTTCTTAAAATAAAAATTATTTAAAGTTACATATATTAATACATTAATATTTTTTTTATAAAAATTAGAAGGTTATAGTTATTATATTTGAATAAGACTTTTGCAGGAATGAAATAAATAAAGTAAAATATGTCTTAAAAAAATATAGAGTAGAATTTTTTTCAAAAATAATATTATTTTAGAAAAAATAACATATGTTAATATTTAAATAGACAGGTTTATTCAATCAGTTATTATAAATTTTTAATTTTTATTTAATTATTGAAAATCAAATTTTAATATTAAATATTTAAAGTTTTCTTATATAAAAAATATTAAAATTAAAATTAAAAATGTTATTAATATTTATATATAAAATAAAAATTATTAATTATATTATTTAAATATACATATACATATTTTAAAATATTTAAATATTTTAAAATAAATATAATTAATATTACATAATAAATATGAATATAAAAAATATCAAAATAAAAACATATTATGTATTATTAAATATTAATATATGTATTAAAAAAATTATCATATTATAAATATAATATATATGCAACTTTTTATTATATTTGATTTTCTTAAAATATAGAAAATATTAAAATAAAAAAATTTACTATTATAAATAAAATTTAAAATTAAAATTAAAATTAAATATTTTATTACAAATACTAAATATATATATATATATATATATTATAATAATTTATTTTTATATTCAAATATTATTTTATTATAATAGTAAAAGTTTTATTTTAATAAAATACTTAATTTTAATTTTTAATTTTATTACTTTATAATTTTTTATTTATTAAAAATATAAATAAAATTAAAAATTATATTTATATTATATTTATAATATAATATTTATTTTTCTTTTTAATATACATTAATATTAATATTCAGGAATTCATAAATTATATTTTTATTTAAATATTTTTTATACAATTCATTCATTCATAATGTAATATTAATAATATTTATTTAAAAATATTTAGATATTTTAATATATGTATATATATATATATTAATATAAATAATATAAATAATTATTTTTTATTTTTATATAGAAATATTAATAAAAAATTTAATTTTTTTCTGGAGAAGGAAAAAGTTTATATTATTTAGTTTTAGAATTTAATTTTTACGTAATTGAGAGATAATATCCTAAGAATGCATTCAAATATCAATTGAAAACATTGAATGTTTATTACAAGAAAAAGAACTTGTAGAAGCATATTTAAAGATGAACAAGTACAAACGCAATAATAGAAAATATTGAAAGATAATTATACTCGTATAATATGTATAGAAAAAGTAAGAATTAATTTTCAATTCTATTTTAGTGTAATTTCATTTTTATATAAGTATGTCAAATGAATTTATCAAAATAGATCATTATCAAGATGACTTATAGGATCAAAATATTAAATTTTAATTTAAAATTAATTAATATTAAAGAATTTTTTTAATAAATATATAAATTATATTTCAATAATCAAAATAAATAATATAAATTTTCTAATATTTTCTAAAAAATGTCTATCAAACTAGATAAGTTTATCTAATAATTATCTATTTTAATAAATTTTTCTTATTTAAAAAAAAAAAAATATATATATATATTTAAAGAACTTCACTAAATAATATTTGATTTTAAAATAAAATTTAATTTATAATAGAACATTAATGTAAGTTGAAATTAAAGAAATCAAACTCGGGCCCTCACAAAGATGTTTGTAGGGACAATGGTATTAATAATTTGTCTATCCCTCTTGATACAATGAAGGTAATGGTGGAGAAGGTTCTTGAGGGCGGTGTTGTGATACATGTACCAACAAATGAGGTTGCATTTATCTCATAAGAACTTAAGACCTTCATTTTGTGACAAGACATCTAATTGTGCCAATTACGAATAGTTCAATTAGGCAACACAATTTCATAGTTTAATAATTATTTTTAATATTTTTCCTAACATAAAATATTTATATTTGTGCAACAACGACATATATTGTTTATATTTTTTAGTTAGATAAATAATTAATCAATATGCCACCTGATATAGGTATATACATGAATTATACATGAATTAGTAAAAAAAGGATGTGTATTGTGACAGTCATAATTTAGGAAACATTTTTATTTGAATATGTGGAATTTTCGTAAATTTTTTTTTTTCGAAATTGAAATCATAACGTTGTAAATATTTTTATACTTGCACAAATATAAAAGAAGAAAATAAAAGAAAATGATAATTTACAACAATATATGCATTTATATATATATATATATATATATCATATAAGTATTTGTTCCAAGAACCATAATATAACATTTACATCTCAAAAATGATGGGTAAAACATTTAAAACCAAAGGTGTCACATATCTATAGTCCCATCAAGCAGGTTCCTATTAAACTACCAAGCATCTATCACATCTATCACATCTATGGGGAGTAGCCTTCATTCTCAGCTTCATATAACGCCTCAAAGGCCTCCATCTCGTCGAATGAGAGATCAGATAGTGAGATGTTTCCCTCATCAGCTGTGACCTCCACTGATGTCGTCCTCCCTCCAGTCACCCTCGTCGGCATTCCGATAGCATCATGATCAAGAAACTAGAACTGGTAACATAGGGGTCTAGGGGGTCGCACAGTACCTCTATATGTGTCATAATTATACAAGTGGGTGATTCTCCTATTACCTTCCATACAAAATGACACGCTATACGATGGATGGGCATCCATAGTGATGACTGAATCCGGTCCATCTATCCCAGGAGTTAGTACATATTTATATAAACCTACCTGCTGGTATTCCCTAAATAACTCATTATATATATAATTATATTGTACATCTACTATTCTAATTCTGCGGGGTTGGGTGGTCATTGTTCTACCCTGAAATGTTGGATATAAGGATGAGCCTATTCCTATTCATAATCTTAATGTATCCAATGAAACAAAAGAATAATAGAATATAAATAGGTAGAGTAAATTTCAATCAATTTCATCAATATAAAATCTCAGTCAATTAATCACTCAATCAATCAATCAACAGTCACTTAACATGCAAGCAAGAGCTAATATCAACATAATATAAATCCTAGATAGTCATGCTCTTCGTCTTTCACTCCCATCATGATTCTCAATTTCCATTCTTATTTTGGGCCCCTAAACGCTGCCAACCTCACCACCCAGATGATGTTGGCCTTACGCCGGTGTGGATAGTTGCCGGTTAGCACTACGCTACACGGATACAACGTGCGCGCACAAGCCCCTTTGACAAAAAGCATAGTCAGCGATTCAGTCGGGAACGAAGTGCGAGGCCTGTGATAGTCCCCAAGCACATCGATGGCTGAGCCACTTCACCACCCTTCGGTTCCCCCAGGTTAATGAACCTTTCTGTGACTAATCCACACGGAATTCAACTTGAAAGGATCTTACTGTCCAAATCACACAACTTTCCTACTCTTTAGGTAATTAATTTCAACTTATCATATCCAGATATCACTTGATCATAAAAGACAATCAATCGGGGTGCGAATAACAAAGTATAGCACAATATAAAACAGGAGTGCAAATAGTAAAAACAAGGGGTGCAAACAGTAAAAACAGAAAAAATAAGGGGGTGCAAATAGTAATTTTTTTTTACAGTATCCGTTGAGCGAAGTTTTGCAGAGACGCGAAAATGTCTCGGGTTTTCAGTGAATTTAACAACCATTTTCAAAATCAAACACATCCAAAAAACAATCAATCCACAGAACATATATTACATATTAGAATCAGAAATAAACTTCCTTTACCTTGAAATTCTTCAAATAATCCAAAAACAGAGAAACTTTGATTTTTCTAACTCAAACCTTCAAAATCAATAAATTCTACCGTTAATCTAAGATTTCAATCGGTAAAAATCAAATTGGAAGTTAAGTTTTGAGTTAAATTACCTCAATTTGGAAAGAAATGCGAAAATGGAAGTAGGATTTGAGATTGAAAGTTTGTGAAAATGGAGGAAGAAGAAGATGGAGATCACTCTTTGTGTTTTGGAATTTGAGAGAAAGCAAGGATGCTTCGCAGAGAAGTAAGAAACGTGAAGAAGATAGAATGGCGGTGCAGTTATATGATTACATATAAAAATTTGTGGCTGTTTGACTTTTTTTTTTTTTTATAAAAATATATTATTATATTAATATTTATTTTTCTTTTAAAAAAAATAATAATAATTATACAAAAATAATTTCTATTAATTTTAAATATCACACACAAAATGAAATACACATCCAAAAATTAAGGGTGTTACATGTATGACTTTATGACCCTTAAAACATTTACCCATCGAGTAACAAAAAGGCTGAAATATAAACGTATATCACCAACACATTAATAACACTAAGTAAAAAAGTTTATTTTGCATCATATGTTTACGAGTAAGTTCATTTTTCTATTAATAAATATTTTATGTTTTACTCAATTACAATTTTTATATTAATTATGTTTTAATGCAATCGTCGTTGGTAATTACGGTCATATCCTTACAGTCTACATTTTTAAGAAAAATAGTAGATTAGTAAGGAAACCCATTACTTTATACTTGTATTAAAACTTACATTGTTATGTTCTAACCAATTATTTTATGGTAATGCTTATTTAGGATATAACATATTAAGTAGTAGGTCAAGTGCAAGATCACAAAAACTAATGTGGATGTACCTTAAAGTATTTGAATTACACTTTTTGTTTAATCTTGCTTATGGATCAAATGATGTAATTATTTTTATTGAGTGTAGTGTAATATAAATTGAGGGTTACAAGTATGACTATTATGTAATGTAAATGGATGACGATCAATGTACATGTAGGAATTGAAGGGGTCGGGATGAAGTAAGAAAATAACCTCTTTATAAGTTACATTTAAATTAACTATTTTGTTATACTTATGTGAACTTATATCAATTGTAATATTTTACGAACATAAAAACCTTTGACTATATTTGAAAGACGTAGAAAACATACTTTATCAATATGTATAATACCTTATAATAGATGATATAGTACATTATTCCTTTTTTATCTCATGGTTTACTTTTATTTTGGATTTTATCATGATTTACTTTCATTTTACAAGTTATCATAGCTTACTTTAGTTTTGGACAAGATTTTTTATACATACAATTCTTATGCAACTTATATAGTTTTAGTTTTGTAAGGTTGAAAAAAATTGTGAGATTAATTTATAGTTATGATTAAAAATGTTAATATTAATTGTTAGAGAATATAAATATAGGTTGAAACGTTTTTGGTAGTGGTAAACTTGTGAATTGTTACGCAGATGTAAATGTGGTGATTTGGATTCTAAGAAGTCTACTTTTGGTTGGTTATATGATGACTTTTACAAGGGGGTAATGTCATGGTAGTCTAGATTACAAAAATATATTGCTCTATCTTTTACAGAGGCAGAATATATTGTTGTTACAAAATGTTATAAGGAACTCTTGTTAATGCATAAATTCCTACAAGAATTGGGATTATCACAAGCAAAATATGTCTTATATTGTGATAGTCAAAGTGCAATCCATCTTTGTAAGAATTCAACCTTTCATTCAAGGTCAAAGCATATTGTGGTTTGGTATCATTGGATACACGATACTTTGGAGATTAAGCAATTATCATTGAAAAAAATTCATACAAATGAGAATGGTTCATATATGATGACAAATAGGGGCAAAGCCAAGAATTTTAGGTGAGGGGACCGGACCGGACTAATTCAAAAAAAAAAATAATTAATATATATACATTAACATTAATTATCACGTAAATATAAATATAATAAATAAAATCATTAATAAATTATAAATCATTTACATATGTTTAAAATCAATATAAATAATTATATATAAAATCAAATACATACCTAGTACATTTAATTTTTTAATTGTACTCAACAATGTTTCATGTTATAAAAATCATAAATTATCACATCTGTATTGAGCTTTGCAAAAATCTCCTTTTAAATATAAATAATCATGCAATCAGTAAGAAAATCATCTTCCATCCTATTACTTGTTGTCGTAGATACAAGAAGAGTCAAAATGAGCCGAATTAATTTATTAATCAAAGGATATATATCTGACTTTCTAGTATCCATTAATTTCTGACACAACTCAGCAATAGTAGATAAATTCTGAAATTATGGTACTTTAGACACATCAAGTTCATAATGTTGTAATTCATATGTCAATTGTATTTTCTATTGCTCAAAAAAATCTGAAGAATAAAATTTCTCTACTAGCTTACAAATGTTAGAAGCATTAAAATTTTTGTAACCATCTTTAAGATATAAAACAGTGCTCAATATGAAAAGCTCGGTTGTGTGTTCATTGAATCTATTATTCAATACTTTCAACTGATAATCTATTATAGTAGTAAATATGTCAACACGATAGTGATGCTCAACTGTAACAACATCCTTTCGACGACAAGATCGAATTATGTCTGAGAAAGAAACATTCATATCTGGAATTTCAATTTCTTGTTTGTCACAAAAAATGCTAACTTTCTCAAATAGTGTTTCCCAACCAAGGTAGTTAAAATCGAGATCTTATTCAAGATCAAAAAAGGAAATATAAATCGTAAATCGGAAGATCGTAATACGAATCGTAAGATCTTATAAATTTATAAAATTCATGCACAAAATATAATATATTAAAATTAATAGATATAATTATATAACAATCCATCATAGTTCTACAATGATAAATCTTTTTCAAACATCAAATAGGAGTTCTATCCTACGTATAAAATAATAATCCATCATCTAAAGTAAATAATCTTGCAAATTAAAATCATGATCACTTAAGAGATCTTCAACTCCATCATTTCCAATTTCATCTCCTTCACCATTCAAATCATTAATGTCTAAATCATTCTCCTTAGGTGTAGTTTCTTCTAGTTCCAAGTTGTCTACATCAAATTTGATCCATATCCAGTTTCTTCAAGCTCATCTTCCATAATCCACTCATCATCAGATGAACAATCATCAATACTAATTTGAACTGATTTTCTTGCTTGCTTCTTTTTAGCTAATTTTGAATTAGCCATAACAAAAACAACATCATTCATTGTACTTTGTTTTAATCTATTCCTTCTTTTCGTGTGGACCTAAATCAATGAAAAGACAAACATGATAAGTAGACTAATAATTCTATTATATTATTATATAGATATATTTGAATTCATATTATATAAACTTACCATCTCAAAAGAACTCCAATTACGCTCACATGAGGAGCTACATGTTAAGCTCAATACGCGAATGGCAAATTTTTGGAGTTCTGGATACTCATCACCATAAGAGTCCTACCAATCTGTTGGAGTCTTTAAATTAATTGACCTAGTGGCTAAAGGACAACCAAAATATTTAGCTCGATTTTTGAAATCATCAATTTGAACATCAATCAAAGTTTGTTCATCCTCATCTTTCACCATCCTTGTTAAACATTCCATTAGACCTCGTTTCACTTCCAAATCAGCTTTGAATCCAGGATGATAATGAATTTGAGGATTAAGGAAATATGCTGCAACATGCAAAGGCCTGTGAAGTTGCTTGTCCCACCTTTCATCAATAATATTCCACAAAGGCAAATAATTGAACAAAAATATATTGTATTAAATTAAAGTTAGTTTTTCATTTTTAGTTTCAAAAAATCACTAACTTAAAATTTGTAAATAAATATATAGATAACTAGGTACCTTTTTTTGATAGAATTGAAAGCTTTTTGTATCTTTTCCTTAGCTTGATTCATTGCATAAAAAATGAATCCCATGGCTGGTTTTTGATCCAAATCAACCAATCGAAGCACTTCAAATAGAGGTAATGCACCCTTTTAAAAAATTATTATATACCTCCAAAAATCCTTATCCAAAATTACATCCTCAACTATTTTTCCATCCTTTGTTTTCGCAAACCTACTAGACTTCCATTCATTACTAGTAAACATTCTAATTAAAGCTCCCTTGTTCTCATGATGGCACCCTAATGTCAAATAAGATGTGGCAAAACGAGTAATACCTGGCCTCACCAAATCTCTTCCTTTTGTAAACTGTTGAAGTAGAGAAATCAAATAATATTTAGATTTAATCTATATATAATATTTTTATATAATTTTATATATATTATGAGATAATATATTTGATAATTTAATTATAATTTTATATAATAATAAATAAAATCTAAAATGTTGGAAGTGGGTCGTGGCACCCCCTGGTCCCCCTTGATGACAAAGACTTTACCTACACGGAAGTTTGATATTTGTAAAGAAAAGACAAACTTGGTTGACTATGCCTAAATTAATTGGTAAGGGAGAAATATGTTAGGTGGTCATAAAGAATTAGGTCATTTGTCATATAAAACAAATAAAAATAAAAAGAAAGGAAAAGAGAAAGGTGTGGACTTTGAACCAATTTTCTATGCTAATTAAATTAATATGTGATAGAGAGCTATTTCGAACTTGAATTTCAATTTGCATCAGTAACATTAAAAAGATGTATAAACCTTCTGAAAAAGTGAGAGAGAAAAAGGAAAAAAACCAATTTTGCATATACCCTACAAAGAAAGAACCTATTAAGAAAAAATTGTGAAGTAACTAGTTAATAGAGAAGAAATACTTGACATCAATTTTTGTATTTGTAATTCTCTCTATTGTGCCGTTAGAATATCAATAGGATTTGTTCTTATGATGATTATCCACCTTATTGGTGAAAAAAATATTTTTTTTTAATCCTTGAAGGTTTCAAGAAGACTTGTAGTGTAACTATTATTATTATTATTAGTGTAACTATTTCTTTTTAATATTTTGATATTCTCCTTTGTTTTTTCATTATTATCTATAAATTGATATACTTCCAAAGAAAATATTTAAATTTTTTTGGACTTAATTAATTTTTTTTGTAATGTTTTCCTAACAATAATAATAATTTTTATTATTATCCTGTATGTCACCATAAGATGATTGTTCAAATTGTCGCCCTAAAAGTAAAGTATTTGTAGATAACAATTTTATGTGATTTTTTAATAAAATTATAAAAAAAAATAAGAAAAGATGATTTTGTGGTATATTTTGTTATAATTTATAAGATTAAATCTTTGTTTTATTAATTAAATTGTTTTAAAATATTTTTCATTCAATACGTTTTAAACCTCCCTAAAAACAATTTTTATGAAAAATTATTTTTATCACATTAATTTAATACATTAAATTTTATTAACTCTCATTAAATCATTTTTTTTTACTTTTATATTAATTAGGAGTAATCAATATATTTAAATGATATTAATTTAGTTAATTAGTTCTCACCAACAACTCTTTATATATATATATATATAAAACAATTTATTTTCAAAATTATTTTTGTATATTCAAAATAACTTTGGAATATGCATTATTATTTTATACAAAATAAGAAAAAGTAATAAACAAAATGAAAGACATAACAATTTTATAAAATTAACTGAATTATTTATTTTTTTCTTGAAAAGATGCAATAACACAGTATTGTTTTACAAATTATTATTGCAAGTTTAAATAAAAATCAAAATCCACCTATTTCATTATATAATTTCTGACCTAGGTTTTTTTACGCATTAAAAATATTTATAAAAAGATGAAAATGAAAAGTAATTCTACAAAATTTATCTTCTTATTGATATTAAATTAAAAAGTTAAAATAATACTTATATGGAGATATAAGTAGAAAACATATTTTATATTATATTGAAAAGCTAAAATGACATTTCATTTAAGACTTATTTTTATTCTTGGATGATAATTAATTATTATGGATAACAAAGAATAATGAATAATATTACATTGAAAAGTTAAAACGACACTTAGAAACTATATATGAATCTCTTTCAATCTTTTCCATACTAGTCTTTCACCCTCTTTTCATCTTTGAGATTTCTTTTCACTTTCATAATAGACACGGCAAGAATTTAATGGGTGAATAAAAAAAGTAATATGTGAAAGTAATAAAAATTGTAAATATGCACATTTACTTCTTTTTTTTTTCAAAACACTTAGACAATACTTATATTTCGTTGAATATATTATATAATTCGTTAAATATATTATATTTCTACTCATTATTTAAGTGTCTTAAAAAAAGTGTTTACAAAACATTTTTGTTAATATTTAATTTGTCTCACCACGTTCCTCATATAATTATTATAGTACCCTACCCAAATAATATAAGCATAGCACCATTATGCATATGCATGCTCATCTGAGTTTTCCTTTTTCGTGTAGAGAAATAACATAACCATTTATAGCATAATGCTTCAAACTGATTGGTCTGTTTTAGGTGAATAATCATATACAACAATAAAAGATAAGAAGAAGAATAAACCCTAAACGTAGTAAATATTACCTTTAGTATTTTCTTGATTTGATTTTGAAATTAATATCACCCACTTTAGTAAAATTATCTTCTTCTTCATCTTTGCCTGCATTTTTTATCATTTTTTCAGTCTTTAAATTTCAAACATAACTCAGTGTTATATTTTGTTGGTGGTGAAAATGGGATAGCTTAAATAAAAATTCTCAAGTATATATTGACCTGGATACGAGTAAATAAACATAAAAGATTACTATAGGAAATAAAGATTTTTAATAAATGTTTTGAATTGAATAATAAATTATTTCAAAAATTTAAAAGTAATTAATAATCATTAAATTCAATCTTAAAAAATAATTAATGAATAAAATTTATAGAATATTTAATATAAAAGAAATTTTAATTTTTTCTTTATTCTGAATAAAAATATTTATAATTCGCGTTTATTTTATGATAAAAACAACATTTCAGGAAATATAAGAGATTTTTTCTAGTTATATTTATTCTAAAAAAGAATATCACATATTAAAAATAGAAGAAATATTTAATAAAGATTTATTAATTTTTAAAGTAAATAATATATCATAAATATTATATTTAATAATATTATTAATAGTAATAAATATTATTTAAAAACATACATTAATTTTTT
The DNA here is from genome assembly GCA_016859785.1 of Macrotyloma uniflorum. Lineage (NCBI taxonomy): Eukaryota > Viridiplantae > Streptophyta > Magnoliopsida > Fabales > Fabaceae > Macrotyloma > Macrotyloma uniflorum. Next base: position 61,077 of record BDMB01000218.1, read on the forward strand.
AATACATTAATAAATATATATATATATATATAGAATTTACAATTTTTTCTAAATAATCAAGGTTTTAGTTCATAACATTCCATTAATTATTTTTTTCGTAATTTTTCTTTACTTAAATAAATTTTTTAGTATTATATATTAAAAAAATCTAATGTATTTTCTTAAGATAATAAGTCTTTTTAATAAAATTATATAAAAAATTATATATTTATTATACGGTTAGGTTATTTGGTAATCTACTAGATAACTTTACATCCACTTTAATTATGAATTATTTAAGTATAAATAGTAGATTATCCGAGAACTTCTCGGATTACCTAAAACTCACCTTAACGATGGACTACTTAAGTATAAAAAAGATTATTAGGTCAGAAGAGTAAGTCAGGTACCATCCTGACCTAAACTCAGTAACTTGGCTTATTCTACGAGGTTATAAATAGATAATAAATGATAAGGTAAAAGTGGATTCCTTTAATAGTTTCACTATAGTGAATATACCATTTCTGGAATATATATTGACTTGAGCATTAGAATATCATCAGCAGGTATACTCCCATTCAGTGGACGAGGAGCTCTCGGTATTAGGAAGAGGAAGGATGTGACATGAAAATATCTTGTGTAAGGAACCCAAAAATCAATAATATTACGCTCCTAAAACACAATGAATTTACCAACGCATGATTTATAGAAGTATATAAAAAATTTACTTTGCACACCACAGAATTCATATACACAATAATTAAACGCTCTAAAAAATTTTATAATATTATTTTCTTAATCAAACTATTTACATTTCAATATAAAGTCTACATTAAAAACAATTATCCAAAATCATCAGAATCACATCCTCTTGGAGAATTACCTGTGAAAATATCTGCTCACGTGTCGAAACATGATCATCGCAGTCCAACAAAATCACAAGACAGAGAAAAGTAAGGGTAAGCTAATATAAACCAAGAATAATCTCTCTATATTTAATTCATACATATCAGTAAAGTAAAGTAACTCTTTCCTTATTACTTCTCAAAAGTTACATAATTCATATTACAATCATACACTTCACCAAAATTCAAACATATCAAACACCTAAAGAAAACTAGACAGACTCATCTGGATAACGTATGAGATCCTTGACCTCAGAGGCTAACACCTGTTATGCTTAACGGTAACCAAGTAATAAACGTTATCCCTTACAGATTCTTTTTCATCCCAGGACATCCGTTTATCCCCATCTAGGCACCACATACAGGGTAGTTCTCAAGCACATATTTGATAGCCAAGCCACCACGGAATAGTGCAAGCGGAACCTCCATCGACCTCTCACCACATGATACCCCGGTCTATATGATTAGAAATATCATTAGAAGTCTGGATACCTCCTTACAAGTAGGTCTCGATAATCTCATACACACTAAATCTATGTCAAATAACACCCCTTGGTGACTACTTGACTTGACTCATTCAACACATCAATAACACTCCACATCTAAGACAACATCAAATCTCAACATCTCTATTAATCACAGTCCCAACGATATTCCTTATATTTTCAAACACAAACTTGACAATCAACATTCTCATTACATTATAACATTTGATACATATTTCTCTTCTCATTAAATCCCTTATAATAATATCATTCCACAATATTTCATACAATCAAAGCACATTCACAACACAATACTCTATTCAATCATTGATACAAAATTTATTTCAATTTATCTAACTCCTCATTTATTGCATAAAAAAAAACTCTAATTTCGTTTTAGTAAAAATCATATACTTATACATTTATAAAACACAAAATTATTCTAAATCATTTTGGAAGTTCATAGGTTCCTACTAAAAATTAAAACATGTTTACATCTCACTCCATAATATTTTAAGTCCATTCTTACATAAAAAAATTCAATTTGAAAACAGAGTATTTTCGCTCTAGCGGAACAAGTCTCGCTCAAGCGAAAACGTTCCAGAGAGCATACTTAAAACTGAAGTATTTTCACTCAAGCGGAACAATCCTTACTCAAGCGAAGGTATTTTCGCTCAAGCGAAAGTATTCTCGCTCAAGCAAAATTGCTCCAGCAAGTAATTTCAGATTTTGACAGCATGACCTTTATTCACTCAAAAATTCATAACTTAAGTTCTACATATTATTTTCACGTGAAATAAAATTCATTAGTTAGATAACATCCAGGGCTAAAACTTATATGAAGAACACTTTTCCAAATTCAAAGTAAAAATATGTCAAAAGGGGTTCACAAGTTAAAAACGAATATAATTCTAGACAGCTTGACCTTTAATTACTAAAAAAATCATAACTTGAGTTACACACGTCCTTTTTATATGAAATAAAAGCCATTAGTTAGATAACATCTATATTTACAACTTTCATGAAGACAATTTTCCAAAATTCTAAATAAAAATATACCAAAATTCTAGCTCAAGCGAGGATCTTCTCGCTCAAGCGAAAATTAACCCCAAGAGCAGTCCTAGGGTCACTCGCTTAAGCGAAAAATCCTTCGCTCAAGCAAAAAACTCGACGTCCAAAATAATAAAATCAGCTGTAAGTTTAATCTATGACTCTAAATTAATCATTCAACCTAATGATGCATCATTCCACTCATCATATCAATAACACAGAATAATTCAACAGTTGAATCAATACAACACAATACACCATTAATTCATACAAAATCAACTCACAATTCAATTCATCCCTAATTCATAAATAATCAAAATATAATTAGCTTCCCTTACCTCACTTCCAGCAAAACTTGATTATCCACAAATTTTCCAGGTTCCAAAGGCACACCAATTATCTACTTGCATCAAAACATCTTAATTATTCCACTAATTATCATAAATTTTAAGAATCTAGCTTAATCACCCATTTTCCCCAAATTAAGAACCCTAAGAATTGAGATTAAGAGAACTCACCTATTTGCAGAATTATAAACTAGGATTCCTTCTTTTAGTAGAGTGTTTCACTTTGGTGGATGCTTAATTGAGAAAAATGCTAAACTCAGTTGTGGATGATTGAAGGAAGAAGAAAGGATTTTGGAGAGGTGAGAGGTGAGAAATCTGGAAAAGTTGAAAAATGAGAGGATTTAGGGAAATTTGATCTTAAATAACTTTCCCTTCTCTAATCTCAATGGGCTTAAGGCCCACCCAATAACCATTATCTAAATTAAATTAATTTATTAATAATAATTAAAAACAAAAATAGTACATTACATCTTGGAGTACTCGGTCCCATTGTTAACCTTCCGGTAAGAACATTTGGCGCTTACCGCGGGGTCGAGTTAGTGATCAAGAATGATTTTCACAAGAAATATGACGAGTTAGGAAGAGCCTGGGAGGAAAGTGGAGGAGCCTAGGAGGGAAGTGGAGGAGTCAAGGGGACTCCCCTCCCAACATAAGGGAAAAACTTGACTATAGATAGGTATGATGGAACCATAGATCCAGACGAACATATAGATGTCTATGTCACTCAAGTAAGCTTGTATACCACTAGCGAGGTTGTATTTTGCAGAGTGTTCCTGACGTCGTTGAAAGAAGCAGCTCTTAGTTGGTTTACACGTCTCCCGGCTCACTCAATAAACTACTTTGATACATTGGTGATGAAGTTTGGGACACAATTTGCCACAAACCAACCACTTCACTTGTCATCCATTGCTCTAGTGAATATCAGGCATGAAAAGGGGAATTGTTGAGAACATTCATGGAGAGATTCAGAGGGGTGGCCTTGAAGATTAGAAATCTCAACTCGGAGGCGGCACTACACATGGTCACAGCATTGAGGTCGGGTCCTTTTTCCGATAGTCTATGTAAGAAGCTAACAACGGACCTCCACGAGCTCTATAACCGGACTTCTAAGTTCATGCAATTAGAAGAGCTTCATGAGTTTTGTGCACAAGCTCACTTGGAAGTTTCAGAGAGAATGCCCGAAAAGAGGGAAACCAAGAAGGATACGGAAAAAATGATATAGTTGAAAAAAATCAAGAGAATTACGAACATCTGAGTACTTTATAACTTTTTCTTTAGAAAAGGAATAGAAATAATTGTGAAATAATAAATATAATGGGATGTGCGATGAAATTGAATTCAATAATAGGTTTTATAGTGAATTTCAATTATTCAACATCGTGTAAGATGTTAAATTCCTTTTAGTTTATTTTCACCATTTTCTTATGGAAAATTGATTATTTGCCGCATAGTGGTTATTTTTCATCAAATCCAGACTAGGAATTGACTTCATAGATAAATTAATGCTCTTAATGAGGTCAAAATGGAAAGTTTGGGTACATATTCTTTCTTTATATCTTATAAAAATTTCATGTTATGTTATATGGTTGATATGGTTGACATTTGTTCTTCTAATGTTACATAGAAATATAGTTATGATGTTGCGAGAATCAAGAAAACAGTAATCACCTTCATATGCTTTAACAAATATAGATTGAGAAATATAATAAAACATGAGTCATTTAAGATAATTAAAATTTATCATATAAGGATAAGGTAATATATTTTCTAAAACCTTGATATATAATCTTTAATGCTCTATTTCGATCTCATACATTTATTGATTATACGTTTTATAAATGGCTTGAGATTTCATGACTTAAATTCTTATAGGTCTTCTCAAGTTCTATTTTTTTTTTCTCTTAAAATTTATTTGAATTAGAGTTGTTAATTTTCTTTTTGCCTGCAATTTTTTATGCAAAAAAGTGAAAAGTAGAAATGGAATTTTCAAACCTTTTAAGAATGATAGTCTCTTGTTTGAATATATATATATATATATATATATATATATATTCTAATTATGAACCATCTCTTATTTATATAATTGTCAAGTTTTTTAAGTGATATCAAGTTCTTCAATTGTCCCTAACCACCTTTGACATTCTCCAATTTCAAGTCTTACTACCATTGCTTAGTATTCTAGTAGTAAAGGTAAAATTTCTCATAGGTCCTATCAATTTAGACATAATATATCTTTGTTTCTTATGTTTTCTTATAACTAACTTTAGAGATTTTTTATGATAATAATAATATTTTAATGATTTTAATGTTACTACTTGTTATTAGTCTTTAAGTCCTAGATATTTAAACTTGTTCTTCATTTAATGGATGGGGTTCTATCATGAGTATTTCGATGACAAGTTTTATATATATATATATATATATAGTATTTTATGAGATGGTGTGCAAATGAGTTATTAGATGACAATTGAATGTAATCAAATTTGAAATTGAGTTTAACAATGGAGAAATAGGTTTGTCAATTTTCAACATGGAGTTAAGGATAAATACTTTATTATTTAAATTTTACATTTAATATTTTTAATTATATATGTGCAAATACATATTTATACTTATATTTTTTCTAAAGATTGAAATTTTTAAATATAATTAAGTTAATATAAAAGTTTTTACCCTTGGCATGAATAAATACTTTAGATAATAGTAACCATTTAGATAATTGTTATAAAACTTAAAAACTTTAGCATATAATAATTTAAAATTAATCTATATAACTTTATATTTTGAAAGAATTACTTCTTTCTCTTTTTTTTTTTTTAAATTTTCTTTTGAATTTTAGAAGGGCCAAAATAGAAGCTCATAACATAAAATAAATTTAAAAGAAGGTTTGTCTAGTGAAAAGAAAAAGACAAACATTAGAATATTACCTTCCCAAATTAACATTATTTTATTCTATAGACATTAAAATATTTTATCAAGGCATAATGGTATTATATTATTTAATAAGCAACAATCATATTTCAAAACATTTACAATTATTTCATTTAATATCATTAATAAAACTAGGTTCCATGAAATAAAATATGTTTAAGCTCCCATTATGTTTGAAATTTTTTATTGAACAAATAAATAATTACCTAGATCACATAACAACATCAAATTAAATATGTATTTTTCATATGTTATTGGTAATATTGATAATGATATGATTTTAGTGATGATTTAATGATTTTAATTTATTAAAATAAAGTGTTCATAATTGAAGTTAATCGGAGAAAGATACTATATGCTTTGATTGATCTCTTGATTTGAAATTTTTAAGCATCATTTTGAATTGTGATTAATTAATTTAAAATATTTTTGTTATTTAATTAAAAGGTTTATTAAAAGAGAAAAAATATTTTTTATAACTTTTTAATATATTAAAACTCTTTTTTAATCTATTGATTTAATTGAAGAGAAATTTTTTTGAAAATAGATCTCTTTGGATTAACTCATTTATTTGTACTTAAGAGAATAAGATTAAGTGATTTTAATATATTAAAAAATTAAATTAATAAGTTATTTTATATCAGTTTTGCCTTTGCTGATTTACTTGGAAAAAAAAATTGATGATACAAATTCATTTAACTCTTGAGAAATATCACTTTCAACAAGAAATTGATTTAGAATAGACATGCACTACTTAATCTTCGATAAACCTTGGTATTATCTTATAAATTACAAACTAGATAAGTTGACTAGGTTCTATATGTTCTTTTCAGTCTTCTTTCATTTGTAAGGTAACTTGATCAAGGATAACTCTTGTGATACTTGAGTATTTGATTTTGTAGGATACAAGATCTGGTGTATTGATAGTTTGACTAGTAAGATTCTTGTAAACTTTTGATATCTAGAAGAAAAGTTTGATTAATGTATTTAGGCTAACTAGATGTACCTCTTTCAGTAAACTAGTATAAATCTTGTGCATTCCCTCTATAAAATCTAAATCTTTGTATCTTCTTTTAGGAAACTGGTTTGAACCTTGTTTGATAATTCTATAAATTGTTAAAAAGCATAAGAATCAATTCACCCCTCTTTTTTCTTTATGTTATTCTTAATATTTGGCATCAAGAGTAATTTCTTGAAAGATATTCAATTTTGAAGGTCCTTAAAGAATGGTCGAAAACAAGTTTCCCTTTATTGAAGGAGCTCTAGGGTGAATTATCCTTTCTAGAAAGTTAGAATGAAGATTTTCTTTGAATCTGTAAACAGAGGTGTTTGGTATGCTGTGGTGAATTGTGCATACATACCAATGATGAAAACTAAAGATGGTAAAGAGATTGAAAAGTCATAGACTCAATAGACTTATTTAGAAATAGAAGAGTCGAGTATGACTATAAGGCAAAAAATATTCTTACATCTACGTTAAATCTTGATTATTTCTTTAGAGTATCTTAAGGAAGCAATGTAAAGGAGATGAGGGACATACTTAAAGTCACTTATGAAGATACAATTGATATAAAAAGAAAAAGAAAGCATGCCTTAATATAAGATTATGAGTTATTCCACAAGCAACAAGGTTAATTTATCAAAGATGTATAGAGAAAATTCACACATATAGTAAACCATCTTATTGGATTAGGAAAGGTATTTAAGAAAGAAGAATTGAATGTTAAAGTTTTGAAGTGCTTGGACAAACATGACAATCCAAAGTCACTACAATTTCTATATCTAGAGATTTATCCTCTATGAGCACTACTTTGTTGTTTGTAAAACTCAAGGAGCATGAGTTGGAACTGACCAGATTGGTAAAGTAAGAAAATACTATAAGAAGAAGAAAAATGTTGCAATGAAATTAACTCACTCAAAAGAGAAATCAAGTGAATATGAACAAGTGTTCTCTCTACTAGTAAAGAAGTTTAGAAAATTTTTGAAACACGAGAATAAAAACAAAGTTAGACAGACACAAGAATCATAACCATAAAAGGTATTATAAGAAAAATAAAAATGTTCTATCTAACTTTACATATTTTGATTGTGGCTAACAGGGACAAATAAGAATAGAATGTCTAAACTTCTTAAATAAAACTAAGAATGCTGACAATAAAGATGAGAAATATAAGAGAAATAGAAAAGGTACATAGCCTAGGATGATAATGGTGTGTCATCCTCAAGTAACTAATCGAATAGTATGAAGAGGCTTAGATTTGTCTCATGGATGATGTGGAAATCTTAAGTAATGTAAGAAATTATGATTCTACTAATGATGGGAATTATGATCAATTGTTAAATGCATTTAATGAAATTTATGATGAAGCAAAGAATTAAGCTTACTCAATTAGCAGATTGAAAGGCATGAATAATTGGCTATAAGACAAAGAAAAGAAGTTACAAAAAGAATTCTAAAAATGATTTTGAAAATTTGAAATTGATTTACAAAAATTTAACTTGTAGTTGCTCTACTATTGTTTTGGATTGAGAAAATTGCAAAGCATTACAACCTAAAGTCACATTTGATCAAAGACACTTGCTAAATTAAAAAATGGACAAGTAAATTTAGAAGTTGTGCTTTGTTCACAAAGACATGTAATATATAGAGTTGAGATTGATTATAACTTTGGAAAGAAAGAAAAAGGTTTTGAGAACTTGGTTAATGTTAGAAAATCATCCAATACTCCTTTCATTACATGTTTTTTACTACATGAACAAAGGACATATTTCTAAACATTACTACGTTAGAAAAATTGGAGTACCATATGGAAAATATATTTGGAAGCAAAAAGACCCAAGAAAGACTTCTAACAGTATTGGACCCAACTCACTATGGGTACCAAAATCTCTTTTCTAAATTCTTTTCCAAGCATGCCTAAAAGCCAAAGACTCATTGTGGTATCTGATAGAACCACAGTCGCACGTGATTATCAAATACTAAATTTCCTCCTAATGTAATATAGAGGTCAACCTAGGTATCAATCCAAAGACACACACAATATTATGTATTCATTGTTAATTGTTTCTTGAAGAAAACATAAAATTGAGGGATTGGAAATATTGAAACAAAACAAATTAAATTTTTGGAAATTGAAAACAGTGAAACGTGACTATTGTTGGAACGTAATTAAATCCTAAGAAAATAGAGAATTAAAATTAAGAAAATGGAGAATAAAAATGTGGAACGTGTAAATGAATTAAACATAAAACAACAAAGGTAAGAGTATCAAAAACAGCAAAAAGCAAACAATAAAAAGCAAACAACAAAATTAAAATTCCAAACAGCGGAGGTAAATTGAATTAAAAATAGTAAAATGCAAAGTGAGAATCTATGAACACAAAATTATAGTGAAGATGCTGGATTAAATTGATATTAAAATGCTTGATGCAATGTTGATCACTCAATACAACAAATCCTTGAAAGACATCCAAGTGCACTCTAATATCAAGATAACACCACGAAATTCTTCATCAATAATTTTGATTCAAAGAAACCACAAGAAATTCTAAAATTGCAAGAATTGTAAAGGGATGAACTGTAAATTGCAAGAACTTAAATGGAAGAAGAAAGAAAGCATTAAATTGCAGAATTGTAAATGAAATACCACAATGAAGAAGCTTCAAGCGGAAGAAAAGCTACGTAGCTACTCCTAATTCTTGTTCCTAATTCTACAAAATGAAAACTTCTTAAAATGAAAAAACTCCTCTCAAAAATGACTAATGAAATCCTTATATAGTAGTCCTAATTGCAATGAAGGAATGGGCCCCAGTCTGGCCGAATTAGGCCCATCCAATTACAAACAAAACACAAACCCGCAAGGCAAAACACATGTTTCGTTACGAAATTCCAAAATTTATAAAAATAGCTTCGATCTCCAAATGCGATGGTTCAAGTGTCCAAATTGAAGCCCAAGACGCAACAAAAATCAGCTCAATCGGAGTTCTACAGAGAAATATATAATCGAAACAGTGAGTGAAGGTCATGATAAGATAAATACGAAAATACAACAGAAATACAATAAAAATATAGAAAATGTAATGTTTTTGTAATTTTGCTTATTTATCATGGAAAATATGAAAATGTACTAAATTAAAGAAATAAGAAAATAAAATGTAATAAATAAATGCAATAAGACTATAAATATGAATTTAAAATATGACTCATCAAAATACCCCACACTTAAACTATTTGTACTCCTAGGTAAAAGAAAGAAAAGAAAGAAAAGAAAGTAAAGTAGAATTTTTCAATGGTTCCTAAACTAGATAATGTTATGATAAAAAAGGAAAATGAACTCAACAATCTATGTATGGAAGAATCAAAACAATCAAGAATATGCTCTAAACATAAAAAGTAAAGAAGGATTTCAATCAACTTAGTCCATGGATCAAAATTTGGTAAAAACTCTCACAAGGATAGGTGTATCACTCATTCTCTCAAGTGTTTAGGCTTAATATTTACACTCAAAGCACATCATGAAAGGAAGCATTACCATAGGCTTGACAAGCATGTAATTTCTACTACTTGAAACACATGCAACTAAAGATTGAAAGAACTTTTATTAAGCTGGTAATGAGGCTAAGGTAAAGGTAGGATAAAAGAAAGGGAATCAAAGCTAAAAACCAAAGAGAAAAGAAGAGAAATGGAGAATGTGTTAAAAATAAGTAAAGAGTGTACCTAAAATTCAAAATTCACAAACATACCTCTTTTTCTTTGATTTTTCTCTTTTTCTCCTTTTCTCCTTTTCTTTTTTTCTCTTTTTCTTTTTCTCAACTTTTTATTTCTTTTTCTTCAACTTTCTTTTTCAATTTCAAGTTATTTTCCCAATCAACTTACAATGCATCAAATCTCTTTTCAAATTTTCATCATATTTACAATAAAGCACATGGTAACACATGGTAACAACCCCACACTTATTTTTTCAACCCATTCCCAAAATAATTCCAAAGCTCATCTAATCTCAAAGGTTAGGTATATCATGGTTTTTCCGGTTTCAAGGCTTTTAATGAGCTACAAATAATCAAGAAAAGGCTAATAAGGCTCAAAGGGGTAAACAAAGAGAAATAATGCATGGTAGGTTAATTTGGTCGAGTAGCTAAAAATGAAAGAAGGCCTAAATCATATCAATAGTGCATGTGAACAAGTAAGATAAAAGACAGTCAAGTCAAATTTTAGAATACCTACAAACATGAGTGAAGCACACAAGAAGAAAATAAGTTCAAATCTCACTATGGTTCTACCAAAAAATGATCCAAAACTAAATTTTCATGAAAAACTAACTAAACTCAAATGTAAGAAACACATCTATCAAGTTTGAAAAATCCTACAAAGAATGGTGAATTAAAATGTTTACTCACAAACATTAAAAGTAAAGGCAACCAATGAAAAATATACTCTAGAAAATAGGAAATAGTAAAAGTAAACTATACAATGAAAATGAGAATGCACACTCCACCCCATACTTAAAAGACACATTGTCCTCAATGTGGAAGAGAATGGAGAACAAAAAGAAAGGAATGAAAACAAAACACTATGCAGATAATGCAAAAAATGAAAAGAAAACATGTGAAAAGGAAACTTAAAAGAAAAACAAAATAGAAGAATGAATATTCACAAAAGAAAACAAAGAAACTAAAAGAAAAGAAAAAAAAAAAGAAAAAAAAAAAAAGAAATTGACTAAGAGTAAACAAGTAAACTGAAAAGTGTAACATCCTTTACAAATTCTTGTTGAAGGTGGTTTAGCAAGCCCTTTATCTTTTGCTCCTGTTTATGTTAGTCTATTTGTGCTTGGACATCTTGATGGCTGCATTCTAAAAAATCTTGCTGTATTTGAATCAACATGTCATAATAATGTGGCTCTTGATTGTAACATCGAGCAACATTATGGTTGTAAAATTCAGTAGCAGCAGAAAATTCATTTCCAACAGCCCCTGAATTAGCACAATTGTAAGTGCAAAATGGCTCACGGTTATAGCAATATGCAACAGCAACATTGTTAATTTCCACGCTCAAATTTATTGCAAGCCACAGAATCAAAATTCAGCACCGTTTAAATAGAAGCAGCTGCATCATCCAATTTAAATTGGACCAAATTAAAAGCACCTTAAAATAATGCACCGCTTAAAAAATTGACCAGCTTAAAAGATAATTGGAAGCAGCTGGATCACTTAATTTCAATTGGACCAACGTAAATCAGCTTCACCACTCCAATTCCAAATTAAATTACCACCGCTTAGAATCAACACAATTGCATCATTTTGGAGGCAGCAACATCACTCAAAATTCAACGTACCAACTCATATCAATAGCTTAAGATCAATGAAAATCGAAACAGAAAAATGTTCCCTGCACAAACTGGCTAGAAACAATACTGCAATACAAGTATTAAATCCAATAACCAAAAAAACCACAAACAGCAAACACTATACACATATTTACAAAACGTTTCAAAGAAGATCAATTAACAAGAAATACATTGGCATGTGAATTTGATGAAGAAATTTTTTTCAGTCGCCTTTAATCTCTTTTTCAAATAATGATTCCCCTTAAAATATAGTATAGGAGACCAAGATATCAATTCAAAGAGTAGTGAGAATGAGTTAGGCAAAGATCAAGTTAAGAGTGGGGAAATGAATGTTATGTAATGATGTTTGATGTGTAAATGATGTTGTTCTGATATGACAATGCAATGTTTATGTTTCTGAATTTTATTTTGAAATGAAATGAAATATGAAAATAGATTAATGCAATGCAGAAGTGTAAAGAATAAATAATGTTGATGATGTTAGGGGATGAATGATAAAATATTACTGTTTTTATGTTTATTTGAACAATGCAGTGATGAAATTAAAATGCAGTAATTATGAAATAGTGGAATTATGATGCATGGAACTAAAAATAAGAGAATGCAAACTGCTATGAGTACGAATGAATGATGGATGCAGTGGAAAATCAATTGTGAAATAGATTTGTGGTGATCCAATGTAAGCAATAGAGGGGGTTTTGAATTGATTAAAACTGAAATGAAAATACAGAAAGTAAAATGCAATGTACTGGATTCTATTCAAGGATTATTTCTACCTAACAATTCTGAAAAAAAAAAAGATCAAAACAAGAAAAGCAAAGATTCATGACTTCCATTGCAAGAAACGTACCAAAGTATGCAAGATTACACTAACCAAATTAACTGCCAACGTGAAAGTCATGTGCAGAGGAAACAAAACACTATAGCTATGAATTCTGAATGCCAAATATGCTTAATTACAAAGCTAAATCTTCTACTTATACTACAAAATTATTATAATCACTTTACGAGCCTTGAGTTAACTTGAGGGAGCCCAGAACTTGAGGGACGCTTCTCTCGAACTGCAACTACTGTTAGCTTACTTCGAACATGTGTGAAAAATCTAATTCAGCTCCGATTTGCTCGATTCGAGTTCCTTTGAAAAGATAATTTAGTCCTCTTTCGAATGGTACCAATTTTGTGATTTTTGGACCTCTATTGAGCCCTATAGAATCGAATCTCTGGGACGGACTCATCACCTACGTCAACTGAAGGCAGCTGCTGATTGACCCACTTTAATTACATGGCAAAAATCCAATTTGGCTCCAATTTGAGCGATTCAAAATATAGATTAAATCCCATTAAATCTATTTTCTTGTGCCACTAATTTCAGGAATTTAGGAGTTCTATCGAGTCCTGGAAGTTTGATTCTTTGGAATAGACTCGCTGGTCCTGTCAACTGCCAGTCCATAAAATTACTGTGTTTTTGTACTAAATTCACGCGAATTTCGTTTTTAGCTTCCAATGCTTCTAAAATTTATTTTATACTTAATTATGTTGAATTAACATCCTAAAAATGTTCTAGAACCTTAATTAGAATTTTTAGATAAGCAGAAACGCAGTTACATCAAATACCCCACACTTAAGCCTTTGCACTCCTGGGCAAAGTGAACTTATGCAGTTCCAAGTTGTAAAATTCAATTTCAGTGAAGTGAGCTTATGAAAACACTTTCCAAGCCTTATGCCACTTAAGTTAAAGTACTTGGCACAAGATTTCTTAATTTAGAGACAGCTATCATTCATTTTAAAGAGAGATCTTCCCAGTTTCTTATGAGCTTCCTCACTGATTTTTGGTATTTCACTCTTCTCTCTCTGTGTTTGCTGGTTCTGTTTACTCTCAAGCACTCTTAATGAAAAACTGTTAGCATAGGCTTGAATAAATTCTAATTTCAATTCTCTAAGTTACCATGCATCAAAGAATCACAAGGGCTTTATTATAACTTATAATGGGGCCATGGGTTGTAACATTCAGGCAAGGTAAACAAAGGGTATGCAAGGCTATTTTAGTGAATTATTTGACAGAAGAAGCTTGGATTTTGAATACTGATAGTGTGGGAAAATTCTTAATCACAGATCTTTTTTATTCAACTTCAAGCTCTTTAATTTATGCAGCTTGATTTTGTACTATATTTTGCTCTTTTTTTTCTTCCATTTTCTTCTATTATTGCCAGCTTTGTTGGCTTATTTTGTTTGATTTCTCAATTTTCCTTTATATGATAAAACACCTCAGACTTGAGCTTTTGCTCAAGTTATAAATTAGAGCTCCTTCTTTGTCAAAAATTCAAAGGTATATTGGTTTTTCTAGTCTTTGGATTGTAATGTTTTAAGGAATAATCAAATAAAGGATAAATAAGGCTCAAAGGGGTTGCTAGTGATTGTATGTGAACTAGTTGGCTATATTTGGTCAGTGGCTTAAAACAAAAATGGCCTTGATAATTTCCAAAGGATGCATAGAACTCAGATAACTTACTTCAAGAATAGAGTCAATTTTTGCAACAATAAATCATCAAGAATGAATCACACAACAAGGAATTCAGGCTCAAAGCTCACTGGTTTATATGTATGACTCAAGTGAAGCTGGATTCAATCCTTGTCTTTAATTTATGAAAGCATCCCTAATTCAGTAATCAACACACCAACTATCCATTAACTTAAATGAACACAAGATAGGAAATAAATCAACTTTTTACAACTCACAAAGATTTTTATTTTAAAACAACTAGATTTTATAACATGGTACTACTGTTAGTCACTCTACACCAGATTATGCATAAATCAAAATAAATTTAGAAAACCCCCCTAAATACCCCACACTTAGAGAACACATTGTCCTCAATGTGAATCAAAGTAAAGTAGGAAGGATAATACCTTGGAAGCTTCAGAGCTGAGATAAGATTAAGGTTGCACTAGTGGATTAGTCAAGTGAATAACATGGTTAAATTCAGTGACAATAGGTTGATTTTCATGAAATAACTTAAGCTGATGACCATTAACTTTAAAAGCTTTACCAGTCTTTAAATAACTAATTTCTATGGCTCCATGGGAAAATACATTGACTATTAAATAAGGGCTTGTCCATTTAGATTTTAATTTACCAACAATGAGTTTAAGCTTGGAATTAAATAAGAGTACCTTCTGACCTAGTTCAAATTGTTTTCTGCATACATGTTCATTATGGTACCTCTTGGTTTTTTCTTTGTATATCTTAGAGTTTTCATATTCTTGGAGTCTGATTTCCTCCAGCTCTTGAAGTTCCAATTTTCTCTTTTGGCCAGCTTCTTCCATGGATAAATTACAGGCCTTGACTGCCCAGTATGACTTGTGTTCTATCTCAACTGGCAGATGACATGATTTCTCATAAACTACTCTAAAGGGAGACATACCTAGAGGTGTCCTATATGTAGTTCTTTGTGCCCATAGTGCATCCTCCAAGTGTTGACTCCAGTCCTTCCTATTTGGCTGAACCAGTTTCTGTAGAAGGTGTTTTACTTCTCTATTAAATACTTCTGCCTGACCATTGGTTTGTGGATTGTATGCAGTGGACATTTTATGAGTGACACCATATATAAATAAAGCAGCCACTGTTTTATTACAGAAGTGGCTCCCTTGGTCACTAATTATAGCTTCAGGAACTCCAAATCTGCAGAAAATGTTAGTCTTAATAAAATTAAAAACCACTTTGGAATCATTTGTCCTTGCTGCCTTTACTTCAACCCATCTGGACACATAATCAACAGTAAGTATAATATAAGCAAGTATTACAAACTTCCAAAATTTATTAAAACTAGCTCCGATCTCCAAATGCGATGGTTCAAGTGTCCAAATTGAAGCCCAAGATATCTAGTTTCTAACGCAACAACAATCAGCTCAATCGGAGTTCTCCAGAAAAAGATATAACCGAAATAGTAAGTGAAGTTCAGGATAAGATAAATACGAAAATACAGCAGAAATACAGTAAAAATATAGAAAATGTAATATTTTTGTAATTTTGCCTATTTATCATGAAAAATATGAAAATGTACTAAATGAAAGAAATAAGAAAATAAAATATAATAAAAAAATGTAATAAGACTATAAATGTGGACTTAAAATATGACTCATCAATATACTTACAATTTTGGAGACAAATTAAAAGTTGCAAACCACTCGTCAAAACCCAATTGTTACGTAAAGGTCAGTCAAATTTAGGAAAAGATATGAAACTTACATTTAAATTCCCCATGTTATACTCCACTTAGTCATCATCTTTTGACTGTATCAATTACATAGATCATGTTTGTTCGAGGCGAGCATTGAGTTGGAATATTTGCCAAGAAAAATATTAAAACTAGTGAAGAAATTTTTTATGATTATTTTTTTTTAGGAGAATTTGCACCATTATGGGCTCGTTTAGATGTAGGTGAGAGTTCTAAGAAATCTCAAGGCAAACAAAGAAAATCGTGTCTGGTTGATTAGTCTAAGGTAAGGAATCAACGTCTACCATTAATGGTATATTTACTCGAGTAAATTTTGTGATTTTGATAATGGTTGAATTTTTAATTTGTCAACATAGGAAGGAAGAAATAAGAGGAAGCCTTTATTTTAGAAGCCATATTGTTCGAGTGGAGTTAGAATCAGACATATGTAAAAAAAGATTCTTGAATTACAATCAATTTTGTTTACAGCATTGGGGACAAAAGAATAATGTAAATGGTGGTGTTAAGTGTCAAGCGAAAGTATTTCTCACACAAGCGAAAATGATAACGAGAAGTTTCATCTATATACGTACAATTTTGGAAGTATTCGTGACTCTAACCGTTCTAGCATAACAATAAGTTTCATTTGACGAAAAAAAAGTATTGGAAGTTATTTATAACGTGAATCATTTAGAAGGATTGATTCATACATTCATTTTCTATATACTTACAATTTTGGAAGTATTTGTTACTTTATCCATAGATACTGTTCTAGAATAGTTTTTTTCATCAAAGCGAAAGTAATTTTTACTTAAATGAAAATGGTAATGACTGACGAAAACAAGTATTGGAAGTTACTTACAATGTGAACCATATAGACAGATTGATTCATACATTCATTTTCTATATACTTACAATTTTGGAAGTATTTGTGACTTTGATAGTTTTAGAATAGTTTTTTTATCAAAGTCAAAGTAATTCTAACGCAAGTGAAAGTAGTAACGATAGGTTTCATCTGACGAAAAACATTCTAAAATTTTTTTTTTCATCAAAGCGAAAGTAATTCTCCCTCAAGTGAAAATGGTAAGGAGAAGCTTCGTTTGACTAGTCATATAGAAGGGTTGATTCATACATTCATTTTCTATATATGTACAATTTTGGAAGTATTTGTGACTCTACCAATAGAGATAGTTCTCGAATATTTTTTTTCATCAACATGAAAGTAATTCTTACTCAAGCTAAAATGGTAACAAGAAGTTCCATCTGACGAAAAAATATTAGGAATTACTTATGATGTGAGTCATGGATTGATTCATACATTAATTTTTTCTACACCTATAATTTTGAAAGTATTTGTAACTTTGTCCATAAAAATCGTCTTAGAATCTATTTTTTTTCCATCAAGGTGAGAATAATTTTCACTTAAGCGAAAATGGTATGGAAAGTTTTGTCAAATGTAAAAAAAATGTTTAAAATTATTTATAATGTGAGTCATGTATAAGGATTGATTCCTATATTCATTTTTTATAGAGGTACAATTTTGGAATGTAGTTATTTTCTTTCTCTTTTTTTTTATCCAAATTCTTCATCAATTTATATGATTTTTTAGATTTTCACCTTGAACAACAATAATTAATTTTCTTGTTGTCACATTTGAGAATAGTTAGGTTTGAATATGTACTTTTTATATATATTTGACCTATTTATTTCAACTTTAATCCTTTCAATTTTATTTTATTTTGGTTTGACCAACCAAAATTTATGAAGTGATATATCTCACTTTACATACTAAGAACAGATTTAAGACTTGGCATATCCCATCTAGTATAAAATATAAAAAATCTTGGTGTTCAAGATTACGTGTGAAAAAAAAAATTGTGATAAAATTTCTAAGGAATTCTTTGAATTATTCAAAAAAAAAAATATCAAAAACAATAAAAGACATAAAAAGACATTGTCTATAAACAGCATCAAACTCAAATTTTATCTTACTTTAATTCGCTTTAAAGTTTTCAAACTTTAATGTAAAATGTTTATTAATATAAAAAAATTTTCAAATATTGATAAAACTAATTATTTCTTACTATTTTAAAAAAATTATTTTTAATCTTTTTCAAAAGAGAAAATTATATATATTTTTACTTATTAATAAATATATATTTAAGAATTATTAATTTGTTATAAACTTGATATTCCATTTTTATTCTTAAATAAATTAATAATAGTAACTTATAAAGAAGTTATTTTTCTTAATTCATCCTAACCCTTTTCAATTCCTACTTGTACAATGGTCGTCATCCATTACATTACGTAATAGTCAACTTCTAACCCTGGATTTGTATTATCAACTCAAAATAAAAATAATTATATTATTTGATCCATAAATAAAATTAAACAAAAAATTATAATTCAAATATTTTAAGTTACATTCATATTAGCTTTTATGATCTTGCACTTGACCTATTACTTAATATGTTATATCCTGAATAAGAATTATCATAAAATAATTGGTTAGAACATAACAATGTAATTTTTAATACAATTATAAAAAAATGGGTTTCCTTACCAATCTATTATTTTTCTTAAGAATGTAAGGGACTTCTTATGCAAGGAACAAAACCATGCAACTTGATCATTTAAGGATATGACCAGTAATTGATAATGATGATTGCATTGAAACATTAATATAACAACTGATGAAAACATAAAATATTTATTAAAAGGAGAATGTATTTACTTGTAAACATAAACTTTTTTAGTCAATGTTATTAATGTTTTGGTGATATATGTTTATATTTCAACATTTTTGTTCCCCTATGGATGAATGGGTTGAGGGTCTACAAATCCATACACATACTTTTTTTTACTAATAAATGCATAATTTATATATATACCTATATCAAGTGACATAATGATTAATTATTTATCTAACTCATAAAAATAAACAATCATATTAAAGAACTTACATGATCCATAACTTCCTAAAAAATATATTGAGTTTCCCAAGACACTTTTATTGTGTTTGTACCAATGACTATAAAATTCTCTACTAATGCAGCAACAAGATTATCAATAGAGAATTTTTTTTTTCTATTTTTGCAACAACATATTTACAACGTTGTTGTTGCACAAATATAAAAATTTTATGTTAGGGAAAATATTAAAAATAATTATTAAACTATGAAATTGTGTTGACTTATGAAACTATTTGTAATTAACACAATTAGATATCTTAAGTTTTTCTGTGATAAATGCAACCTAAATTGATGAAGATTTTGGATAAAAAAAAAAAAATAACTACATTCCAAAATTGTACCTCTATAAAAAAATGAATGTATGAATCAACCCTTATACATTACTCACATTATAAGTAACTTTAAATATATTTTTTACATTTGACAAAACTTTCCATACCATTTTCGCTTGAGTGAGAATTCTTCTCACCTTGATGGAAAAAATATATATTTTAGGACAATTTTTATGGGTAGAGTTAGGAATACTTTAAAAATTGTAAGTATAGAGAAAATTAATGTATGACTCACATCATAAGTAATTCCTAATATTTTTTTGTCAGATAGAACTTCTTGTTACCATTTTAGCTTGAGTAAGAATTACTTTCGTGTTGAAGAAAAAAGATATTCGAGAACTATCTCTATTGGTAGAGTCACAAATACTTCCAAAATTGTACATATATAGAAAATGAATGTATGAATCAACCCTTATATATGACTAGTCAGACGAAGCTTCTCCTTACCAAATTCTAGAATGTTTTTCGTCAGATGAAACTTATTGTTACTATTTTCACTTGCGTTAGAATTACTTTGACTTTGATGAAAAAACTATTCTAAAGCTATCAAAGTCAAAAAATTTTCCAAAATTGTAAGTATATAGAAAATGAATATATGAATCAATTTTGTCTATATGGTTCACATTGTAAGTAACTTCCAAGAGTCGTTACCATTTTCGTTTGAGTAAGAATTACTTTCGCTTTGATGAAAAAAATATTCTAGAACGGTATCTATGGATAAAGTAACAAATACTTCCAAAATTGTAAGTATATAGAAAATGAATATATGAATCAATCCTTCTAAATGATTCACGTTATAAATAACTTTTAATACTTTTTTTCGTGAGATAAAACTTCTTGCTATTCTAGAACTGTCAAAGTGACAAATACTTCCAAAATTGTACATATATAGATGAAACTTCTCGTTATCATTTTTGCATGAGTGAGAAATACTTTTGCTTGAGACTTAACACCATCATTTACATTATTCTTTCGTCCCCTATGCCGTAAACAAAATTGATTGAAACTCAAGAGTCTTTTTTTACATATGTCTGATTCTAACTCCACTCGAACAATATAGCTTCTAACGTAAATGCTTCCTTTTATTTCTTCCTTCCTATGTTGACAAATTAAAAATTTGACCATTATCAAATGGTGCAAATTCTTCTCGAAAGAAATAATCATAAAAAATTTCTTCTCTAGCTTTAATATTTTCCTTGACAAATATTCTAACTCGATGCTCGCATCGAACAAACATGATCTATGTAATTGATACAGTCAAAAGATGATGACAAAGTGGAGTATAACATGGGAAATTTAGATGTAAGTTTCATATCTTTTCCTAAATTTGACTGACCTTTGCGTAACAGTTAAGTTTTGACGAGTGGTTTGCAAATTTTAATTTGTCTCCAAAGCGACGAGCATCAATAACCCACTATGAAAATGCCATATAGTAGGTAGATGAGAGATATGTCATGATCTTAAAATAATGATTTTTACATCAAAATATATTACTTAAGAAAAATGAAAGGGAAAGGTAAATTGATGAAAGCTAACAAAAGCATTTTATAAATTGAGAAGTAATCAAATGGAAACTATTAAGAAACACGATGATATTTTCTGTAAATGGATAGAGATCATCCTACAATCTACAAGATTATTCTTTATAGATGACCAAATGAAATGTTAGATGACTTGCAAACGTGGAATCAGGTAAGATGATCTTTTTGATCTTTTACTCTTTTGCATCGTAGAAGATGTTTTATGGAGGAACTAATATAGGTCTCACTCAACCTTACAAAACTAACTTGTTAGGTGAGGTTTATATCTATATTATAATTTGGTCCCATCTCTAGTTATTGTGAGATCTTTAATACACCCTTCATTCTGGTAGAAAGTGAATGAGTTTAATGCAATCTTAAAAAACCAACTTATAAGATGAAATATATACCTATAATTAAGACGATTACGGAATCAATATCAATATAACTTCAATAGTAGATGATAGGTCATATATAAATTTCTAAAACGACATTTAGTGCATGGATGTGCCTCACTTAGATTTTAACTTGTCTTTATATGTTAAAGCATAGATAAAGATCAAGCTCAAACTAACAGGTTAATTTGTGCCCTGACCAACTTTTTTGGATTCCTTCAAATGATGGTAATATGTCATTAAAAGTGACATATGAGTATATTACGATTTGTCCTAGCATTGATATTTCATTTCATATCATTTGATCTAATAAAGTGTCCTGCTCGATCAATTTGTTTGGAGAGTTATCCACAACAGGCTTCCCACTGATGACCTGATTAAAGACTATGACTTGTCTCGATATGATGCACACTCTTTGACTAAAGAAGAGGACATGGAACATTTATTCTTTTATTGCAAAAGAATGGCTCTTCTTTGGAAGCTAAATATGTGATGAAATGGTCTAATAGTATCTTTAGCCTTTAATATATTCTAGTAGGATCCAAATACCCCAATACAAAAATATCAAGCAAATTATCAAATTGATTGCTATTCAAACAATCAAGATGATAGATGTGGAATGTTTCCACGTTCAATAGTTTTTATATGAATATTGAAAATATTTTAACTTATATTTAAAGTTGAAGTCGCTTTAACTTTAAAGTTATAAAACAACTTCAATATTAATTTTTAAATTTAAAAATATTTTTCTATCTTTATTCAAACTAATATATTTTTTAAGATTATGGAAGTAAAATTTACTTCCTAACATATCATACATTAAATGTATATAATATGGAACATAATGCTTAATGTGGTAACATTTACCTTAGATTTGAAAACTAGTTGAATATATATATATATATATATATATCAAAAGAATATTTTTATACATTACATATGTTTATTTTAGGAAACCTAATTTACAATCAATAAATCAAAAAAACTAATAAATGTTAACAGAATAAATAAGAAAATATAGTATATATATATATATATATAACTAAAAACTACAAGGTTTTACCTCTTATATAATTCTAATAAACTTATGCTAATTATCATAATGGTCAAGTGCATGAAAAAAAGTGATAAAATAAGTTAATAGAAAATGTAGTTGATATGAGACACTTACCTGATCATTGAGTGTAAAAAGGAATGAATGGTTTATCGTGTACTCTCTGAGGCAAGCATTTTTGTTAATTGGTTTCTGAAATACATTGTCTATTAGTAAGAATAATATTATCACATTATCTAAGAACAACCAAGTACACGCATTTTCACCTTTGCAAAGACTCCCCATCCTCCAACATTTGACTCTCCCAAAAGAACCTGACATATATAAGAAAAACAATGTAAGATACTTATACTATGATTTTATTAATGAATAAAATACAAATAATTGAAGGATGGTGCACAAACATATTGCAATGTAGTGAGATTGAAGAAGATGATGTAAAAATAAACTTCATACATTTTTTTAATGATAAATTGATTGTTGAATAATGGAAAAATTTCTTAGAAAATAATTAAAAAAAAAAATTGAGAAGAGAAACAAATAACTAGTTACTCACCCTCTCTTTTCTCCCTAAAAGAAGATTCATATTTTCGCATGGACCATCTCCACTTCGAGGTAGCTCCTCCCCTAATGAACCATCGCCACAACTACATAAAAAAAATGTCATATTTAAAATTGTGAAAAATACAACTATGATGCTTTTAGCTGATATTATTTAAACAAATTAACATCCTCTGAAACTCATACATTTATCTAGATCAACAACAACAACAAAATATTAGACAATTATATCTTTTTACTTCTAAAATATAGAAAAGATAAACAAACATGAGATCATGTAATAGCAGTCAAAGATAAATAAACAATGATATTATCTAATCCAACAAGTTCGACAAACATCAGGGTCACATTCACGGTTGGTTGCAAAGCATGGATATTGTTTAGTTCTGCATTCACCCTTAACACAATATTGAACCGCTTATTGCAAAACCTTGAACACCTAAAGTAGAAATAAAAAGAAAAGGTTATGGTATCACAATTTATATTTAGAATGAACAACATATGAATATGAGAAATATGAAATATTCTACAACTAACAAAAAAGGCTTAGAGACAAATTATTAAGTGAAAATTCACATACCCACAATACTTTTCATAAAGAGTTCCGTGACACCTACAAGGAGTGTACTGCTTATAGCATTCTTTTTGCCTATAAGCAATTCTTCTCCATTTCAGTGGGAGGGCAATAGATTTTTTAGAATAATAGAGCTTCTTAGCTTTGCCCTTTTTCCACAACAACTGTGATCTTGATGGCATTTCTTGGTCCTAGAAAAGTAACTTAGATTCAAATAGATTGATGTCATGTCTAAATGACATATCATTGGAAAATTACATTCAATCCCTAAAACTTCTATGTTTAAAATTATTCTTTTCTTGAAGAAATTGATGCTAGAAATTCTCACCATGTTCTCGGCGTTAATATGATCATTATTTGTAATTGAAAGGGGTATGGATCCATGGAGTACTGACTCCTCCTCAGACATGTACATGGCTACTTCTGAGCAAGTACAAAACGTAAGTAGCACCACATAAACCAACACTTACAAAAACATCACAATTGAAAAAAAACTTATAGAAGCATATTTACATATGAACAAGTACAAACACAATAATAGAAAACATTGAAAGATAATTAAGTATATTAAAAAATATACTCGTAGAATATGTATAGAAAAAGTAAGAATTAATTTTCAGTTCTATTTTACTGTAATTTTATTTTTATATAAGTATGTCAAATGAACTTATCAAAATAGATCATTATCAAGATGACTTATACGATCAAAATATTAATTATATTAAATTTTAATTTAAAATTAATTAATATTAAAGAATTTTTTTAATAAATATATAAATTATATTCCAATAATCAAAATAAATAATATAAATTTTCTAGGTATTTTCTCAAAGATGTCTATCAAACTAGATAAGTTTATCCAATAATTATCTATTTTAATACATTTTTCTTATTTAATATATATATATATTTTAAAGAACTCTACTAAATAATATTTGATTTTAACAATCCAAGGACAAACCATTTTTGATGCCATACATCAATAACAAATCTTCAGTTGTGAGCTGGGCATGATTAGATCCTCTAGGACATATTACCCAACTTATGACATAGGCCAGTAGACGTTCGTTGACACGCATGGGACCTGTCCTATATAAATTAAAATTGCCTTGATAATTTTCTTTCAAGTAAGACCTGTAAACTTCCATTTTATCGAAGCCTTCATATCCAACAGCTATATTTATCCCATCATCAAGAATAGGAACTTTAGCAACATTCAGCCAAATATCAGTATCTAAGTAGATATCAATACCTTTTACTCTTGATTTGACTCGGCCATTGTCTTTGGTCAAGTTGCAGTAGAATGTGCGGATCAAGTCGGGATAGTAATGCTCATTTGAGTAGACTCCCCCTACATTAAGGCGTCCCAACTCCATAAAATGTTTTAATCCTTGTGCGTGTAGTAAGTCCTGAAACTCAAAACCTTCATGCCTGAAAAAATTAAGAGATAGGCGCTTGGGAGGAACCATTTTCCTAGATTTGAAGTCTAGGATAAACTCAGGATGAATTTCTTCATCTGAAATCCAGCCCCTCAAGTCATGAGGGCGTTCCACAACGGGCTCTTGAGGAGGAGAGACAGGGTCTCTACGTCTTCTCCTAGATAACCTTTTGCTAGGATTAGATGAGGATGCCATGGAAAACAATTTAGAAGAACAAGAGCAAAGAAACAAGGTAGTGATGAAAATAGATGAAAGCTTAAAGAGAGGTGAAGAGAAGATACAATTCTTGTGCTTAAATAGAGATTTGGGAGAGCAATTTCGAGAATGTTACCGTTTGATAACGGCTATATAATGGCTATAATTCAATTTTCAAGAAAAAACGGCTAGTTTGAAAAAAAAAAATTTTGAAGTCTAACGCGCATAATCGATTATTGCTTAATGATAATCGATTATCTGAACCCAGATAATCGATTATATTATGAACATAATCGATTATGTCATGTACGAATCAAGCACAGTAAAAGCTACCCAGATAATCGATTATGGTGATCATATAATTGATTATTTCAAACAATTTTCACAACACATCAGCAAAGATCACAAAGAATTAATATCCAATATTCCTAATTCTCTTCTAGGTTCAAGGAATCTATCCCTAGGTAATGGTTTTGTAAAAATGTCAGCTAATTGATTTTTAGTATCTATGTATTCAATTATGCAATCTCCTTTTATTATGTGATCTCTAATGAAATGATGTCTAATTTCAATATGTTTGGTCCTAGAATGCATGATAGGATTCCTAGTAAGGTTTATGGCACTAGTACTATCACACTTAAGGGGTATGTGATCTAGATAGATATTAAAGTCTTCTAACTGATGCTTCATCCATAAAATCTGTGCACAACAACTACCTGCTGCTATATACTCAGCTTCTGTGGTGGATAAAGCTACACAAGCTTGCTTCTTAGAGTGCCATGAAACCAAGGAACAACCTAATAAGTGACATGTACCGCTAGTGCTTTTCCTATCAATTTTACAGCCTCCATAGTCTGAGTCTGAATAACCTATTAAGCTAGGGGAGGATCCTGAGGGATACCAAAGTCCAAAATTTATAGTTCCTTTTAAATACTTAAGGATTCTTTTAACAGCTATTACATGTGACTCTCTAGGAGATGACTGAAACCTAGCACACACACAAACACTTTGCATAATATCAGGCCTACTAGCAATAAGATAGAGTAAGGATCCGATCATACCTCTATATTTGGTTTGATCAACCATCTTACCTTTCTCATCATGATCAAGATAGCATGATGTTGCCATGGGAGTAGCTGCTTCTTTAGAGCTCTCAAGTGAAAATTTCTTTAGTATCTCTAGGCAGTACTTTGATTGAGAGATGAAGATTCCTTCCTTCAATTGTTTGATTTGTAGCCCAAGGAAGAATGTGAGCTCCCCCATCATAGACATTTCAAATTCGCCCTTTGTCACACAGTTGACTTATGCTCAGGAGGTTGTGCTTCAGTCCTTCTACCAGGAGTACATCATGTATTACAAAGCTTTCAGTAACACCTATGTCTCCAGATCCGAGGATTCTTCCCTTGTTGTTGTCACCATAGGTCACATGGCCTTGACTTTTTATCTTGAGATTCTGAAACTTGCTTTTGTCTCCTGTCATATGTCTTGAGCATCCACTGTCTAAATACCATATGGTCTTTCTTTGTTTAGAAGTAACCTGCATTACAAATATATTATTTTAGGTCCCATCCACTGTCTAAATACCATATGGTCTTTCTTTGTTTAGAGGTAACCTGCATCACAAATATATTATTTTAGGTCCCCTTTATTATTTTGGGTCCTTAAGGGTTAGTATACATTCTCAAGTTCTCTAGCAATTAGTTCTTAGTTGGTATCCAAATAAATTTCCCAGATGGAACACCTACATGTTTTATAAAGCATTTATTAACAATATGACCATATTTCATGCAATAAAAGCATTTGGGAGTAGAAAATGTTGATTTATAAGTGTTGGGTTGACAATGGTTTACAGAGGATTTTTGAAATTTTGTTTGAGAGGATGCTTTTACAAAAATTGTCTTTTGTTTTTCCAAAGTTTTCTTAGAATCAAAACCAAGCCCAGTTTTTCTAGAAGATTCTCTTTGGGAATTTAAAATAGTATCAAGATGCATGCTTGAGTTTGAAAACCTAGAAAAGTTTCACAGTTTTCACAGCTTTTTTCTTTTGAATTTGTTTCTAAATTTGTTTTCAGAAACTCATTTTCTTTTTCCACTTCTTGCAATTTATTTTCTAGAGTTTTAAAATTATTTTTTAAAGAACTATGTTTCTTTGATAAATCATCAAAATTTTGAAACAACTCTTGTAAAGCTTCATGCAACTCATCATAGTAGTCTAGGGATTCAGAATGACTTACCCGTGAAGATGTTTCTACGTCATCATTTGCCATTAAGCAGCTATTTGCCTCCTCTTTTACTTCTTTCTTTATTGCAAATGGACACTTGGATTTCGTTTTACCTAGCCTGTTGCACCCATAACATAAGCACCTGTAGTTTGTAGAAGAAATGTCTTGACTCTCATTT
>BDMB01000218.1:90492-104743 GCA_016859785.1 Macrotyloma uniflorum
GTCAGGAGTCCACTGTAGAAATTGCTTTGGTGTTGAGCCTTCAGCTGGAGTTGTCCTTGGCACGAACGGACCGTTTTGAACCGCATCCCAAACTCCATAATCGAGAGTCTGAAGAAAGATCTCCATCCTTGCCTTCAAGAATGGGTAATTATCCCCTTCAAAGAGTGCCGGTCTGTTGATCGACGCTCCTTCCCTGTAAATCTGGTTCTGCATAGACATCTCACAAGATCGATTAGAAGTATCTTATCAAACCGAGCTCTGATACCACTTGTTGTCAAGTGGCATCAAGAGGGGGGGGGGGGGAATTGATGTTAAAAAAAAATGAAACCTTTTAATTTAATTTCCTCAAAAATTAATCCTCTTGATTATTAATTGTCTTAGCAAATAATTAAATACGCAACGGAAAATTAAATGAGATAAGAGAAAGAAGAAACATCCAGAATTTATACTGGTTCGGGTTATACCTTAACCCTACTCCAGTTCCCAAATCACCTCAAACCAGAGATGATTTCCCACTCTTTATATTTTTATTATTCACAAATTACAACCACCAATTACCAGTGAAACATGTAAAAAGAGAAAATTAAAATACTCACTATCTCTTGAATCCACAAAAGAATACCCACACTTCCTTGAGTCCCACAAGAAAGTGAAAACCTTCCTTGAATCACACAAGAAAGAAGACTTGTCTCCTCTTAACAGCCTCAGAGGAAAGTCAGAAAACAAAAGATAAATATCACCTGTATGTGAGGATATCAAAGTTGTGGCACTGCTCTGAGGATATCAAAGTTGTGGCACTGCTCTGCTCAGGATTTCTCAAAAGCTGTAAAGATCACTTCTTTCTGAAAGCAATATTCTTCTTTTAAAAAATGATTCTTATGACTCAGAGAGAAGAAAAAATATGAAAAAGATCGATATTTCTCTGATGTCATTCAAAAGCTTTAAATAAGAAAATATAAAAATATTCTTAATTCAAAATTTGATACACAGAATTATCTCCAACGTTCAGAATATTATAAAAAAGATTTTCCAAGATTTTCGGAGGATTCTGTGCAACGTTTATAATTTTCGAAAATTCACGAACATAATCGATTATATTAAATACATAATCGATTATCACCGCGTTGATAAGCTTTGTTAAAAACATAAATAATCGATTATATAATCGATTATCACCGCATGTCATATTTTCCAAATTGCTCATAATCGATTATGCAATCGATTATTTCCGAATGACACATTTTCTATTTTCAAAGGTATAATCGATTATCTAATCGATTATTGCCGAATCACATGCTTTTCCATTTTCTCAAAGCATAATCGATTATATAATCGATTATTGCCGTATCAAAAAATTTGCTTTTCAAAAAATCTGTCCATAATCGATTAGCTAATAAACATAATCGATTATTGTGTATTGAAAAAGATTTTAATAATAATTAAATTTACTTTTAAGAATCTTCTGAGCAGAGTTATTCCTTTTTTATTCTAACTACTAAATCTAATATAGTAGTCTTCTTTAATTCTTTGCTTGCTTCTGGTCTTGATATGTTGAACACTTTTGTACAGTACAGTCTTGATCATTATGAAAATCCGAGCAGAATGACAACAATCTCCTTCTGTGATAACAAATTTATTATTTATCTAAAAAAACTCTTAAACATTTATTATTTATTTAAAAAAAAACTTCAAAAACTATTATTTAACTAAAAAAATTTTAAAATATATTTTTTTTAAACTTATGAAAAGAAAGACAAGATGATGATTACACCATCTAATAAATTTAAATTACAAAATTATTGAATAATATGTTCGTCTATATATATATATATTTATATATATGTATATATATTAAAATTGAGCATTATATATATAAGGAGTAAAGGAAGTTAGCATTTTGCTTCACAAATGAATAAATATTTCTAAATAACTGTTAAAGAAACCTCCAAGCTAAGATGGAATGCATTGGAGTCACTTTCCATCCAATTATAAAACACTTCTTACCAAGTAGGCTCACTAAACTCAATTGAAAGATGAAATTGAGAAAGTGAGAAAGAAAAGAAGGGACAAGATAGAAAATAAAATAATTTAAATTAAAAAATGAATAAAAAATAAAATTGTTTTATTTATTATAAATATATATTTTTTTATTTTTTATTTTAGTATTATTTTGTAACTATTTATCAGTATTTTAATAAGAAATTTTTAAAATAAATATTATTAATAATTTTATTTATTATTATTAATTATTTTAATTATTTATTAATATTATTAAGAAAAATAAAATACCATAATTGATTATACTTACAATAGTAGATATATTAAGTTTAAAAAATTAACACTTAAATTTAAAACCAAATTTTTGTTTATTTTTTCTTATTTTTTAATCATTATAGTTTATGTTTACTAATAAATTCTTGTCTTTGAATCTTGATGTAGTAAATTCTCCAAAACAAAAAGTAAAAAGTAAAAAAGTTAGAGAGATTACTTTATTCTTCTCTTTTTATAATATAATATAAATAAAAGACATTCCATTAATATTTATTATTTTTGTGTATGTGTTTCTATCCTATCATATCCATTATCATATCTATATTTTTTTAGGTGTTCATTTATTGTTTTGCGATTAATTTATATGAAATGAATTCTTGTGTTTTACTTTTCGTAATATTTTTTTCTCCTAAAAGGATAACTTGTTGAATTTGAGTTAGGAATAATGAGAATATTTCAACATTGAGATGAGGAATATGTATAACTAGACAATTATAATCAAATATCGATGATTATTTCTAAAATTAATCAAGTCTCTCAATTTCTTAAAATACAACTATATTAAATATTTTAATTAGATGAAAAATGATGAATTTGTAAATTATTAAAAAGTAAATATTTTATTGAAATTTTTAATCAAAATAAAAATGAAAATAAATAATTAAATAAGTTACAAGACTAAAAATATAATTAGAAAAGAAAATGTTGAAAATCTTCTATACTGAGAGACAATGTAACGCACCGTTTTATAATAAAATAATAATAATAATAATAAGGGTAAAAATAAAATAAAAATAATAAATTATATTAATAGTGCATCTAGGGTTGAAACACATATCCCTTCACAATATTTTTCTTTGTATTCCCTTTTGTGTACAACCTTCCCCTTTACCCTATACTTATTCTCCTTTCTCTACATGTCTTGGGTGAAAGTTAAATTAGAATTTGCATTTTGAGAAGGAGTGTGTTCACGCCGTGAAGCTGTTCATATAGGAATTTATAAAAAGGATTTTTCTGTTCTTCTGTGCTCTATGAGTAGATGATAAACATTATGATTTTATTTATTTATCTATTTTTATTTTATTTAATATTGATCTTACTGGATTACATGATTTTGATTAATTAAACAAATTATGAGTATTTTGGGGTATTTTCCAATAATTGTTGGTTATGGTTTGTAAATTGATTGAGATGTTCAGATTGGAAAGTGGGAAATTCTCATGTTTGAGTGAAAGAATCTTGAAAAAGATTGTTTAATGTTTTTGAGATCATAATAAAACCCCGTAGCCATTAATGGTATTAATGGCCTAGGTGCACCTGGAAAATTGTTTATTTTATACTACGGGTGGAGAGGGCTATCCGTTAGATGGAGCCGCCACTGCAGGGAAAGGGCTATCAACGAGATGAAGCTACCCCCGATAGTTCATGTGAATACGAGATACCAATATCATCCGTTAGATGAAGCTGCCTTAATGGGAAAAGCCACCCATGGCCACCCATGAGGAGAGGGCTATCAGCGGAATGATGAGACTGTTGTTTTTCCTGGTTTTATTATGTGACAATTTAGTATGAAAGAAATGATGAACAATTTTTATTATGAATAAAAATTATGAATTTTATATTTTGCTCATGGTGGTTATTATCTCCTCACTAAGTCTTTGTGACTTACCCCCTTTTTCTTTCCCCTTTTCAGATTCCCAGACAGCTGAGTAGTAGAATGTTAATACATAATTTCTTCTTGCATGCCTTCGTCTTTTTGGTGACCTCAGTTAGTGGAGGGACTTTATTATTGTTTTGGGTCTTGGTATTTTCTGCAGTTATAGAGAGTCTGAAAATGAACTTTGAGTTGTAATATTTATTTACAATATTATGTATGGTGAATTTGTCCAGTTATGATTGAAAATACTATCAGAATATGATATTTTGAAACTGTTGGAAAATGATGAAGCTCTGTCAATTTTATTTTATTTTATTACTTAAATCTCTTGGAAATAGTAGGCTTGCCAGGTTAAGGGTATTAACCTGTGCGCCAGTCATGACGGTGTTTTTGGGTCGTGACAGACAAACATTTATTCGGTTTGTTCTTTGATCCCGTGACGCCCTTTATCTTTTGACAAACTTTTATATTAAAATTTTGATGGGACCATTGAGCTTTGACTTGAGACATATCATGATGAGGTACCCGATGATGGTTACTTAGCCAAAAAGAATTGATAAAATTCTGTTGGGATCATGATATGATTTGATTTTGAAATGTCCACATTGTAACTTTAGTAAAAAAGTTGTTGTTTTGCAAGAGATTCTAAATTATGCCCTAATGGTTTTGGCCAATGTTAGATTAAGGTTTTGTACATAATTTTGGGACCCAAAGATGTGATGAACATATTTTCATTTGTTGTATGGTAGTGGATGGGAAAAACAAAACCCACATGACATGTTGATGATACAATTGAACTTAATTATTGAAAACTATCTTGGATGACATGCTACTTTCATCACATGGGTAGGCTAGGCTAGCAAGACTTGTTGACAAAGCTAATCATAGATAGACCTAATGTTCACATCCATAAAGTCCAACAAAATCCATACATTCTTTATTGCTGTTGTTTAAACCTTTTTTTCTCTATAAAGAAAGAAACCATTTAAGCCAAGCAATGTTTTGTCTCACAGACCATTTTCTTATTTCCTTTAATCATGTTGCTCTTATATTTGTCGTTTTTTCAAGAACAATTCTTTATATATTTTGTACAGGACATAATGTTTTTTGCTTATGCTAATATCGTGTTCGAATAGTGAAAGAAAAGGAGAGAAGAAGAAAAAAAATAAATGATGAAATGTTAGCAACTACTGTTGGAGTGATGGATTAAGGCATTTTCGACTGAATGGCTAATACTTTTTCATATGCAGAAAATAGTAAGGATAATGTTTAAATTAAAAATGATTTTCTTTAACCATATTTTAAAATACGGGAATGATTTATAATTATATGTCACTATATTTAAAAATCTTATACATCTTACTTCTTAATTGTTTTTGCTGGAATCGGATACTTTAAAGATGCGCCTCCTACATGAAACAACTAGTCTTCAATCTCCAGTGGTTGTCCTTAATCCCGATCACTCCTCGGTCAGACTGGGTAGGGTACCTGCGAAGGTGCCCGACGCTCAAGTCAGTATTAGATTCAGAGTAATTAATGTGTACAGTAGAATGAATCTTACCTTTCATTTATTACCTTTATTTAAACTTTCATTTGGATGGGCCTGTCTTGTTGGGCTGAACTTCTGGTGTTGGATCTCCCTTAACAAGGTGCTTTGTGTTAATGATTAAGCTTAATCATTAATCTTCTTAATTATGCTTTAAACATCTTATTAATCTTCTTAATTATGCTTTAAACATCTTGGGTGTCAGGCTGTTCAGCCACACCAGAACGAAGTGTACCTAGCTCAATAGTTACTGGGGTGACAAACCGAGGTGTATTTGGTTATTGGATCTCTTACCTGTACATTAATGATTTAAAAAAAAATAACATGTTTAGTATAAAAATGAGAAAAATATAAATATAAAATAAAAAAATGTGACTTTTTCCTAAAATAGTATAAATTTTATATTTTTTTCTTTTAAAAAATTACATAAAAATTACATAACAAATTTAGTATAGAAAATAATTAATTAGGTATTATTTATAATAAATTTTGCAATAAATAAAATATAAAATTATTTAATGTAAGAAAAGTTATGACAAAGATATTATCCGTTTTTATATATATATATATATATATATATATATATAAATAAGAGATAAGAGATATATTTCTAGAATTTTAATTTTTATTTATTATTATATAAAAATTATAATTAAATAACTAATATAATAAAATATGTAATTTATATAGTATAAAAATATTATATATTAAATTAAATGAATGTATTATTTTTCAAACACTTTTAATGATATTATTAAATTAAATTTTTATTAAGTGTATTAAATAATATAATTAATAATATCATATGATAGAAAATATTATATATATATATATATATTAATTGTAAATATAATAAAATCATTTTTTACTTAAAAATATTTTAATAAAGTTTCATTTATTATCTAATTATAAATTTAACAAATCTAAAATATTACTTTTAAAAAATTAATATGAAATTAAGAAATGAATAAAATATTAATTTAATTTAAAAAATTAAAAGAAGGTGATCTAATAAATTATAGATCTTACTTTAACATTAATATTAAAATCTCATCAATAATGTTAGTGTCATGTTAAAAAAAATTGTTACTGTTATCGACATTGTATTTTAGATTGTGAATTTTGTTTTTAATATATAGATTCAAGTTTTAAAATATATTTTATGAATTTATTTTATATATATAAATATTATTTCATTATAATAATAAAAGTTTTATTTAATAAAATACTTAATTTTAACTTTTAATTTTATTATTTTATAAGTTTTTATTTATTAAAAAATAAATAAAATAAAAAACTGTATTTATATTATATTTATAATATAATATTTATTTTTCTTTTCTAATACATAAATTATATTTTTATTTAAATATTTTTTATATAATTCATGATGGAACATTAATAATAATTATTTAAATTAATTTAAATATTTTAATATATATATATATATAAATAATATAATTAATTATTTTTTTTTATTTTCATATAGAATTATTAATAAAAATTTTAATTTTTTTCTATAGGAAAAAGTTTATATTATTTAGTATTAGAATTTAATTTTTACAGAATTGATTAAATAATAATAAATAGATTTATTTTAGTAAATGAATGATATGAAAAATAAATAAATTTATTTGAGTAAATAAAGATTGATAAATTTAATTGTAAAATTTTATTTTAAAATAATATTATTTTTTTTAAAATTAAAAATATATCAATTAATTATATCTAATTATATATATTTAAATATTAAATAATATAATAAAATTTATACAAATGAGAATGATTCATATATGATGACAAATAGGAGCAGAGCCAAGAATTTTAGATGAGGGGGGTTGGGCCAGACTAATTCAAAAAAAATAATTAATATATATACATTAAAATTAATTATCACGTAAAAATAAATATAATAAATAAAATCATTAATAAATTATAAATCATTTACATATATTTAAAATCAACATAAATAATTATATATAAAATTAAATACATACCTAATACATTTAATTTTTTAATTATATTTAACGATGTTTCATGTTATAAAAATCATCAATTATCACTTCTGTATTGAACTTTGCAGCAATCTCTTTTTCAATATAAATAATTAGTAAGAAAATCATCTTTCATCCTATTCCAAAGCCTTGTTTTAATAATCTTCATAGTAGAAAATGCACATTTTGTTGTTGTCGTATATACAAGAAGAGTCAAAATGAGTCGAATTAATTTATTAATCAAAGGATATATATCTGACTTTCTAGTATCCATTAATTTCTAACACAACTCAACAATAGTAGATAAATTATGAAATTATGGTACTTTAGAAACATCAAGTATTCATAATGTTGTAATCCATATGTCAATTGAATTTTCTCTTACTCAGAAAAATCTGAAGAATAAAATTTCTCTACTAGCTTACAAATGGTAGAAGCATTAAAATTTTTATAACCATCTTTAGGATATAAAGCAGTGCTCAATATGAGAAGCTTGGTTATGTGTTTATTGAATCTATTATTCAATACTTTCAACTGATAATCTATTACAGTAGTAAATATGTTAACACGATAGTGATGCTCAACTGTAACAATATCCTTTGGATGACGAGATCGAATTATGTCTGAGAAAGAAGCATTCATATCTGGAACTTTAATTTCTTGTTTGTCACAAAAAAATGCTAACTTTTTCAAATAGTGCACTCCACTTATTGTTTGTAGATCTATAACATGTATTTTTGTCCTAAATGCAACATGTTCCACTATAGCTTGTATCCCAGCAAATTGCATTACTTGATTAAAAGGAACTTTTTTATGGCATGTTAGGGCAATGTTCATGTCAATCTTCTATATTAAATCCTGTGCATTTTTCTCTGATCCCTTAGTTGTCATCCTTCCTAGTGCATTGGATGATCAATTCCATTGACAATAAAAATAACAACAACAAAAAAATAATAATTCCAAATATATACTTTCTAGTGTAATATATCTGACTTTCTAAGTATCCATTAATTTCTAACACAACTCAACAATAGTAGATAAATTATGAAATTATGGTACTTTAGAAACATCAAGTATTCATAATGTTGTAATTCATATGTCAATTGAATTTTCTCTTACTCAGAAAAATCTGAAGAATAAAATTTCTCTACTAGCTTACAAATGTTAGAAGCATTAAAATTTTTATAACCATCTTTAGGATATAAAGCAGTTCTCAATATGAGAAGCTCAGTTATACCTCACAATCTCTTGAAAACCCACAAGAGATAACCAACCATTTCTTGAGTCACACAAGGAATGGTACATCTTCCTTGAATCACACAAGGAATGAAACGCTTTCCTTGAATCACACAAGGAATGAAACGCTTTCCTTGAATCGCACAAGGAAAGACAAAACACCTCCTCTGAACAGCCTCAAAGGATGTATAGAATAAAAAAGATATCACCTGGAGTGACGCTTCCAAAATGTAGTACCGGCTCTGCTCAAGAGTATCCTCAAGATTTTTCTTAGAAAGATGAATGCACAGTAAAATATTTTTTCTTTCAAAACATTTAAAATATTGTGGCTCAGGATACTCAGAGAAAAAGTATAAAGCTTTTCAGAAGAGAATATGTTAAAGAAAGCGTATGAATTGTGTATTCTGAAAAACCTGATACCCTTATTAAATAATCAAAATATTTGAAATAAAATATTCTTTATTTTATTTTAATTTGAAAACAAATATTTACTCTGTTCAGAGCCTCACAACGTTCAAAAATCTCAGTCAAAGATTCTCCTTTATTTTAGGAGGATTTTTAGCAACGTTTATTTTTCAAAAATATTCGAACATAATCGATTATATTATTAACATAATCGATTATCACTGAGAAAAATATCTTCATATTTAAAATAGATAATCGATTACATAATCGATTATTGCCGCAAGCTTGTTATTTTCCAAAAAAGGCATAATCGATTATCTAATCGATTATTGGCGCAAGCATTATTTTTCAAAATGGCTTAATCGATTATCTAATCGATTATTGCCGAGCAAATAAGAAACTTTTTAATTTCAAAACCCATAATCGATTATATAATCGATTATTATAGTGGTAAAATTATCCTTAATTATTTTCATAAACATAATCGATTATGTCCACAATATAATCGATTATGACAGTGAATTTTATAGTTTCTTTTAAAAAATAATTATCTTGAGAAAAATACTCTGAGCTGAGTGATGATTACCTTTTGATATCATACACTCCTTACTATTAACTTAAGTCTCCTAAGTCTTTGAGCTTGCTTTCAACTTGAATTTTCTTGATGTCCTTCTTGATGTCCTTATTTTGATTCTTGATTTTCTTGAACATTATTAAAACCCTTGAATTCTTGTGTAGAGTTGTCCAGTCTTTCAAATATTGGTAACATAGAAAAAGTAAGAATTAATTTTCAGTTCTATTTTAGTGAAATTTCATTTTTATATAAGTATGTCAAATGAAGTTATCAAAATAGATCATTATCAAGATGACTAATAGGATCAAAATATTAATTATATTAAATTTTAATTTAAAATTAATTAATATTAAAGAATTTTTTAATAAATATATAAATTATATTCCAATAATCAAAATAAATAATATAAATTTTCTAGTATTTTCTAAAAAATGTCTATCAAACTAGATAAGTTTATCTAATAATTATCTATTTTAATAAATTTTTCTTATTTAAAATATATATATATATATATTTATTTAAAGAACTCCACTAAATAATATTTGATTTTAAAATAAAATTTGATTTATAATAAAACATTATGTAAGTTGAAACTAAAGAACTCGAAATCGGGTCCTCACAAATATGTTTGTAGGGACAATGGTATTACATAATTTGTCTATCCCTCTTGATACAATGAAGATAATGGTGGAGAAGGTTCTCGAGGGCGGTGTTGTGATACATGTGCCAACAAATGAGGTTGCATTTATCTCATAAGAACTTAAGACCTTCATTTTGTGGCCAAGACATCTAGTTGTGCCAATTACAAATAATTCAATTAGGCAACACAATTTCATAGTTTAATAATTAGTTTTAATATTTTTCCTAACATAAAATATTTATATTTGTGAAACAACTAACATATATTGTTTATATTTTTTAGCTAGATAAATAATTAATCAATATGCCACCTGATATAGGTATATACATGAATTATACATGAATTAGTAAACAAAAGATGTGTATGAATTTACGACCCTTGAAACATTTACCCATCGGGCAATAAAAAGGCTAAAATATAAACGTATATCACCAACACATTAATAACACTAAGTAAAAAAGTTTATTTTACATCATATGTTTACGAGTAAGTTCATCTTTCTATTCATAAATATTTTATATTTTACTCAATTACGATTTTATATTAATTATGTTTCAATGCAATCGTCATTGGTAATTACGGTCATATCCTTAAATTATCATAGTGATGCATGATTTTATTCCTTGCATAAGAAGCCGTCTACATTTTTAAGAGAAATAGTAGATTAGTAAGGAAACCCATTACTTTATACTTGTATTAAAACTTACATTGTTATGTTCTAACCAATTATTTTATGATAATGCTTATTTAGGATACAACATATTAAGTAGTAGGTGAAGTGCAAGATCACAAAAACTAATGTGGATGTACCTTAAAGTATTTGAATTACAATTTTTGTTTAATCTTGCTTTTGGATCAAAAGATGTAATTATTTTTATTTTGAGTGTAGTGTAATATAAATTGAGGATTACAAGTATGACTATTACGTAATGTAAATGGATAACAATCAATGTACAAGTAGTAATTGAAGGGGTTGGGATGAAGTAAGAAAATAACCTCTTTATAAGTTAC
Organism: Macrotyloma uniflorum; assembly: GCA_016859785.1. Classification (NCBI taxonomy): domain Eukaryota; kingdom Viridiplantae; phylum Streptophyta; class Magnoliopsida; order Fabales; family Fabaceae; genus Macrotyloma; species Macrotyloma uniflorum. Next base: position 101,827 of record BDMB01000218.1, read on the forward strand.
ATTTAAATTAACTATTTTGTTATATTTATGTGAACTTATATCAATTGTAATATTTCACGAACATACACCTGTTGAAAACACCTTTGACTATATTTGAAAGACATATATGTTACCATTATTTGAAGATTGGACAACTCTATTCATGTAATTCAAGTGTTTTAATAATGATCAAGAAAATCAAGAATCAGGACATCAAAGATAACTCAAGAAGACTAAAGGAAGCTCAAAGATTTAAAAACTCAAGATGGAAGCAAGCTCAAAGACATTGAAGACTTAGTTTATAAGTTGTGAGTGAATGAAATCAAAAGGTAATCATCACTCAGATCAGAGTATTCTCTCAAGAAAACTATTTCTAGAAAAACTATAAAACACTACAATAATCGATTATGAATTTTGAAAATAAACTAGATGCGGCAATAATCGATTACATAATCGATTATGGATTTTGGAAATAAATGAGATGCGGCAATAATCGATTATCTAATCGATTATGTGAATTTTATAAATGTATTACTTGCGGCAACAATCGATTATGTCCATAGCATAATCGATTATGCTCGGAGATTTTTGAAAATCAAATGTTGCGAAAAATCCTCCACAATTAATGGAATATCTGATTTTGATTTTGTGAACGTTGTGAGGCTCTGAAAAAGTAAATCATATTGATTTCAAATTAAAATAAAGATTTTATTTTATTTGGGAATATTTGTCCTCCAACAATTAAAGGGGTATCTTTGATTTTATTTTCTGAACGGCTCTGAATAGAGTAAAAGATTTGATTTCGAATTAATATAAAGATTTCATTTCATTTGGGAATATCTGTCTATTTAATAAGCATATCAGGGCTTTTCAGAAACACACCTGACTAAAACATTCTAAGCAATATTCTTTTCTGAAAAGCTTTATACTTTTTCTCTGAGTTTTTTGAGCCACGAAATTTCATTTTTTGAAAAGAGAAAATATTTCTTTGTGCTTTAATATTTTATCTTGAGGAAACTCTGAGCAGAGCAGGTGCTACAGTTTGAGATCTTCACTCCAGGTGTTATTTTCCTTATTTGTGTTCATCCTCTAAGGCTGTTCAGAGGAGGTGTTTTATCTTTCCTTGTGTGATTCAAGGAAAGTGTTTCATTCCTTGTGTGACTCAAGGAAGGTGTTTCATTCCTTGTAGGACTCAAGGAATGTGTGGTAATCTCTTGTGGGTTTCAAGAGATTGTGAGGTTTATCTTTAATTTTCTATTTTGCATGTTTCACTTGTGATTAGTGGTTGTAAAATTGTGATAAATTAAAGATAGTGAGAGTGGGTGATCATCTCAGGTTGAGGTGATTGGGAACTGGACGTAGGGTTAAGGTTTAACCCGAACCAGTATAAATCTCTAGTGTTATCTTTCTCTTTTCCTTATCTTTTAACTTTTCCGTTGCGCTTTATAAATTATCTGCTAGACTAAATAAATCAAGAGGGTTAAAATTTGAATTACATAAACGCTAAAGTTTTAATTTTTATTACATCAATTCACCCCCCTCTTGATGCTAATTGGTAACAATATAAAACATACTTTATCAATACATATAATACCTTATAATAGATAGTACATTATTCCTTTTTTATCTCATGGTTTACTTTTATTTTGGATTTTATCATGATTTTCTTTCATTTTACAAGTTATCATAGCTTACTTTAGTTTTGGACAAGATTTTATAGACATACAATTCTTATGCAACTTTATATAGTTTTAGTTTTGTAAGGTTGAAAAAAATTGTGAGATTAATTTATAGTTATGATTAAAAATGTTAATATTAATTGTTAGAGAATATAAATATAGGTTGAAACGTTTTTAAACAAATAAATTGGCAAGCTGTGAAGTAGATTCTCAAGTGTCTTAAAGGTTCTATAGTTTGTTTATGTTTTAGTAGTAGTAAACTTGTGAATGGTTACACAGATGTAGATGTGGATTCCAAGAAGTCTACTTTTAGTTATATGATGACTTTTACAACGGGGTAGTGTCATGGTAGTCTACAAAAATATATTGCTCTATCTTTTACAGAGGCAGAATATATTGTTGTTACAAAAGGTTATAAGGAACTCTTGTGAATACATAAATTCCTACAAGAATTGGGATTATCACAAACAAAATATGTCTTATATTGTGATAGTCAAGGTGCAATCCATCTCTCTAAGAATTCGACCTTTCATTAAAGGTCAAAGCATATTGAGGTTTGGTATTATTGGATACACGATACTTTGGAGATTAAGCAATTATCATTGAAAAAAAATCATACAAATGAGAATGGTTCATATATGATGACAAATAGGAGCAGAGTCAAGAATTTTAGATGAGGGGGCCGGACCGGACTAATTCAAAAATAATAATTAATATATATACATTAAAATTAATTATCACGTAAAAATAAATATAATAAATAAAATCATTAATAAATTATAAATTATTTACATATATTTAAAATCAACATAAATAATTATATATAAAATCAAATACATACTTAATACATTTAATTTTTTAATTATATTTAACGATGTTTCATGTTATAAAAATCATCAATTATCACATCTGTATTGAACTTTGCAGCAATCTCTTTTTCAATATAAACAATCATGTAATCAGTAAGAAAATCATCTTCCATCCTATTCCAAAGCCTTGTTTTAATAATCTTCATAGCAGAAAATGCACATTTTGTTGTTGTCGTAGATACAAGAAGAGTCAAAATGAGTCGAATTAATTTATTAATCAAAGGATATATATCTGACTTTCTAGTATCCATTAATTTCTAACACAACTCAGCAATAGTAGATAAATTATGAAATTATGGTATTTTAGACACATCAAGTTCATAATGTTGTAATTCATATGTCAATTGAATTTTCTCTTACTCAGAAAAATCAGAAGAATAGAATTTCTCT
>BDMB01000219.1:2284-51099 GCA_016859785.1 Macrotyloma uniflorum
TATCGAGGTTGATTTTACCATGGGTGATTTATCGAGTGTGATTTTATCGTGGTTGATTTTATCATGGGTGATGATTATATTGTGGGTGATTTTAGTGTTGGTGATTTTATCGTGCATCACTTTATCATGGATTATTTTATCGTGGGTGATTTTATCGTGCATCACTTTATCATGGATGATTTTATCGTGGGTGATGTTAGCATGGGCGATTTTATTGTTGGTTATTTAATAGTTGGTGATTTTATCGTGGGTTATTTTATCAAGTGTGATTTTATACTAGGTAATTTTGTCCTAGGCGATACTATTGAGGGTGACTTTAACGTGGTTGAGTTTCTCGTGGGTGATTTTATCGAGGTTGATTTTACCATGGGTGATTTTATCGTGGTTTATTTTATCATGGGTAATTTTGGTGTGGGTGATTTTAGTGTTTTTGATTTTACCGTGGGTGATTTTATCGTGCATGATTTTACCATGGGTAATTTAATTATCGGTGATTTTATCGTGTGTGATTTTATTGTTGGTTATTTAATAGTTGGTGATTTTATGGTGGGTTATTTTATCAAGTGTGATTATCCTGGGTGATTTTATCGTGGGTTATTCTATTTAGGGTTAGTTTATCGTGGATGATTATATCGAGGGAGATTTTATCGTGGGTGATTTTATCATTTCTGATTTTATCGAGGGTGATTTTATTGTGGGTAGTTTTAGTGTCGTTGATTTTATCGTGAGTGATTTTCTCATGGGTGATTTTATCATAGGTGATTTTATCGTGGGTGATTTTATCGAGTGAAATTTTATCATGGGTGATTTTATAGTGGGTGATTCTTTTGAGGGTGATTTTCTCGTGGGTGATTTTATGTTGGGTGATTTTATCGTACGTGATTTTATCGTGCGTGATTTTATCATGGGTGATATTACCGAGGATGATTTTATCGTGGGTGATTTTATGTTGGGTGAAATTATCGTGGGCGATTTTATTATTGGTGATTTTATTGAGGGTGATTTTATTGTTGGTGATTTTATCGAGGGTGATTTTCTTGTGGATAATTTTATTATTGGTGATATTATCGAGGGTGATTTTATCGTGGGTGATTTTATCGTGGGTGATTTTATCATGGGTGATTTTATCGTGGGTAATTTTATCGAGGTTGATTTTACCATGGGTGATTTTATCGAGGGTGATTTTATCAAGGTTGGATTTTATCATGGGTAATTTTATTGTGGGTGATTTTAGTGTCGGTGATTTTATCGTCGGTGATTTTATCGTGTGTAACTTTATCATGGGTGATTTTGTCGAGGGTGATTTGATCGTGGGTGATTTTGTCGAGGGTGATTTGATCGTGGGTGAGTTTATATTGGGTGATTTTATAGTGGATAATTTTATCGATGGTGATTTGATCGTGGGTTATTTTATTATTGGTTATTTTATCTAGGGTGATTTTATCTTGGGTGATTTTATCGAGGTTGATTTTATCATGGATGATTTTATCGAGGGTGATTTTTTCGTGATTGATTTTGTCGTGGGTGATTTTATCGTGGTTGATTTTATCATGGGTGATTTTATTGTGGGTGATTTTGTTGTCGGTGATTTTATCGTGGGTGATTTTATTGTGGGTGATTTTTGTGTCGGTGATTTTATCGTGCATCATTTTATCATGGGTGATTTTACCTAGGTGATTTTATCGTCAGTGATTTTATTGTTGGTTATTTAATAGTTGGTAATTTTATCGTGGGTTATTTTATCAAGTGTGATTTTATCCTGGGTGATTTTGTCGTGGGTGATACTATTGAGGGTGATTTTTTCAAGGATGATTTTATCGAGGGTGATTTTATTGTTGGTGATTTTATCGAGGGTGATTTTATTGTGGATAATTTTATTATTGATGATTTTATCGAGGGTGATTTTAGCGTGCATGATTTTATCGTGCAGGATTATCTCATGGGTGATTTTATCATGGGTGATTATATCGTAGGTGATTTTAGTGTGGTTTATTTAATAGTTGGTGATATTATCGTGGGTTATTTTATACAGTGTGATTTTATCATGGGTGATTTTATCGAGTGAGATTTTATCGTGGGTGATTTTATCATGGGTGATTTTATCGTTGCTGTTTTTATCGACTGTGATTTTATCATGGGTGATTATATCGTAAGTGATTTTATGTTGGGTGATTTTATCGTGGGTGATTTTATTATTGGTGATTTTATTGAGGGTGGTTTTATCGTGAGTTATTTTATTATTGGTGATTTTACCATGGGTGATTTTATCGAGGGTGATTTTATCGTGGTAGATTTTATCGTGGGTGGTTTTATCGAGGTTGATTTTATCATGGGTGATTTTATAGAGGGTGATTTTATCGTGGTTGATTTTACCATGGGTGATTTTATTGTGGGTGATTTTGTTGTCGATGATTTTTTCGTGGGTCATTTTATCGTGCATGATATTATCATTGGTGATTTTATAATGGGTGATTTTATTGTTGGTGATTTTACCGTGAGTGATTTTATCGTGAGTGATTTTATCGTGGGTGATTTTATTGTTGGTTATTTCATAGTTTGTGATTTTATCGTGGGTTATTTTATCAAATGTGATTTTATCCTAGGTGATTTTAGCGTGGATGATTTTATCGAGTGTGATTTTATCGTGGGTGATTTTATTATTTGTGATTTATCGAGGGTGATTTTATCGTGGGTAATTTGATTGTGGGTAGTTTTATAGTAGGTTATTTTATTGACGGTGATTTTATCGAGGTTGATTTTACCATGGGTGATTTTATCGAGAGTGATTTTATCGTGGTTGATTTTATCGTGGGTGATTTTATCGAGGTTGATTTTACCATGGGTGATTTTATCGAGTGTGATTTTATCGTGGTTGATTTTATCATGGGTGATTTTATTATGGGTGATTTTAGTGTCGGTTATTTTATCGTGGGTGATTTTAGTGTTGGTGATTTTATCGTGGGTTATTTAGCGTAGGTGATTTTATTGTTGGTTATTTAATAGTTGGTGATTTTATCATGGGTTATATTATCAAGTGTAATTTTATACTGGGTAATTTTGTCGTGGGCGATACTCTTGAGGGTAACTTTAAGGTGGTTGATTTTCTCATGGGTGATTTTATCGAGGTTGATTTTACCATAGGTGATTTTATCGTTGTTGATTTATCATGGGTGATTTTATTGTGGGTGATTTTAGTGTTTGTGATTTTATCGTGGGTAATTTAATCATCCGTGATTTTATGGTGGGTTATTTTATCAAGTGTGATTTTATCATGGGTGATTTTATCGTGGGTTATTCTATTGAGGGTTATTTTATCGTGGATGATTATATCGAGGGAGTTTTATCGTGGGTGATTTTATCATTTCTGATTTTATCGAGGGTGATTTTATTGTGGGTAATTTTAGTGTCGTTGATTTTATCGTGAGTGCTTTTATTGTGCGTGATTTTCTCATGGGTGATTTTATCATAGGAGATTTTATCGTTGGTGATTTTATCGTGGGTGATTCTATTGAGGGTGATTTTATGTTGGGTGATTTTATCGTGGGTGATTTTATGTTGGGTGATTTTACCATGGGTGATTTTATTGAGGGTGATTTTATCGTGGGTGATTTTATCGCGGTTGATTTTATCATGGGTGATTTTATCGAGGGTGATTTTATCGTGGTTGTTTTTATCATGGGTGATTTTATTGTGGGTGATATTATTGTGGGTGATTTTATCAGGGGTGATTTTATCGTGCATGATATTATCATTGGTGATTTTATCATGGGTGATTTTATTGTTGGTTATTTAATAGTTGGTGATTTTATCGTGGGTTATTTTATCATGGGTGATTTTATCGTGGGTGATTTTATTATTGGTGATTTTATCGAGGGTGATTTTATCGTGGGTAATTTTATCGCGGGTGATTTTATCGTGGGTGATTTTATCGAGGGTGCTTTTATTGTGGGTGATTTTTTCGTGGGTGATTTTATTATGGGTGATTTTATCAGGGGTGATTTTACCGTGGATGATTTTATCGAGGGTGATTTGTCGTGGGTTATTTTATTATTGGTGATTTTATCGTGGGTAATTTTATTATTGGTGATTTTATCGTGGGTAATTTTATTATAGTTGATTTTATGGTGGGTGATTTTATTGAGGGTGATTTTATTGTGGGTGATTTTATTGTGGGTGATTTTATCATGGGTGATTTTATCGTGGGTAATTTTATCGAGGCTGATTTTACCATGGGTGATTTTATCGAGGGTGATTTTATCGTAGTTGGATTTTATCATGGGTAATTTTATTGTCGGTGATTTTAGTGTCAGTGATTTTATCGTGCGTAACTTTATCATGGGTGATTTAATTGGGGCTTATTTTATCAAGTGTGATTTTATCCTGGGTGATTTTGTCGTGGGTGATACTATCGAGGGTGATTTTATCAAGGATGATTTTATCGAGGGTGATTTTATTATTGGTAATTTTATCGAGGGTGATTTTACTGTGGATAATTTTATTATTGGTGATTTTATCGAGGGTTATTTTATCGTGGGTGATTTTATCGTGCGTGATTTTATCGTGCAGGATTTTCTCATGGGTGATATTATCATGGGTGATTATATCGTAGGTGATTTTAGTGTGGTTTATTTAATAGTTGGTCATTTTATCATGGGTTATTTTATACAGTGTGATTTTATCATGGGTGATTATATCACTACTGTTTTTATCGACTGTGATTTTATCATGGGTGATTATATCGTAAGTTATTTTAGTGTGGGTGATTTTATGTTGGGTGATTTTATCGTGTGTAATTTTTTTCGAGGGCGATTTTATCGAGTATGATTTTATCGTTGGTTATTTTATCATGTGTGGTTTAATCATGTGTGATTTTATTGTGGGTGATTCTATTGAGGATGATTTTATCGTGGGTGATTTTATGCTTGCTGATTTTATTGTGGATGAATTTACAGAGGTTGATTTTATCGTGGGTGATTTTATTCTCATTAATTTTATTATTGGTGTTTTTATCGAGGGTGATTTTCTCGTGGGTGATTCTATTAAGGATGATTTTATCGTGGGTGATTTTATTGAGGATGATTTTATCGTCGGTGATTCTATTGAGGATGATTTTATCGTGGGTGATTTTATGTTTGGTGTTTTTATCGTGGATGAATTTACCGAGGTTGATTTTATCGTGGGTGATTTTATCGTCATTATTTTTATTATTGGTGTTTTTATCAAGGGTGATTTTATTGTGGGTAATGTTATAGTGGGTAATATTATCGTCGGTGATTTTATCAAGTGAGATTTTATCGTGGATGATTTTATCATTGATGATTTATCGAGTGTGATTTTATCGTGGGTGTTTTTACCATGGATGATTTTATCGAGGGTGATTATATCGTGGTTGATTTTATCATGGGTGATTTTATTGTGGGTAATTTTATAGTAGGTTATTTTATCGTCGGTGATTTTATCGTCGGTGATTTTATCGAGGTTGATTTTACCATGGGTGATTTTATCATGGGTGATTTTATCATGGGTGATTTTACCATGGGTGATTTTATCGTGGATGATTTTATCGAGGGTGATTTTATCGTGGCTTATTTCATTATTGGTGATTTTATCGTGGGTAATTTTAATATTGGTGATTTTATCGTGGCTGATTTTATCGAGGGTGATTTTATTGTGGGTGATTTTATCGTGGGTGATTTTATCATGCATGATTTTATCATGGGTGATTTTATCGAGGGTAATTTTATAGTGGTTGATTTTATCATGGGTGATTTTCTTGTCGGTGATTTTATTGTCGGTGATTTTATCGTGGGTGACTTTATCGTGCATGATATTATCATTGGAGATTTTATCATGGGTTATTTTATTGTTTGTTACTTAATAGTTGGTGATTTTTATCGTGGGTTATTTTATAAACGGTGATTTTATCGTGGGTGATTCTATTGAGGGTGATTTTATCGTGGATGAGTTTATCGAGGGTGATTTTATCGTGGGTAATTTTATCGAGGGTGATTTTATTGTGGGTGATTTTATCGATGGTGATTTTACCGTGGGCGATGTTTTCGTGGGTGATTTTATCAAGGGTCATTTTATCATGGGTGATTTTATCTTGGATGATTTTATTGAGGGTGATTTTATCGTGGGTTAATTTATTATTGGTGATTTTATCGTGGGTAATTTTATTATTGGTGATTTTATCGAGGGTGATTGTATTGATGATGATTTAATCGTGGGTGATTTTATCATAGGTGATTTTATCATGGATGATTTTATCATGGGTGATTTTATCATGGGTTATTTTATCGAGCTTGATTTTATCATGGGTGATTTTATCGAGGGTGATTTTATAGTGGTTTGATTTTATAATGGGTAATTTTATTGTTGGTGATTTTAGTGTCGGTGATATTATCGTGGGCGATTTTATTGTGCGTAACTTTATCATGGGTGATTTTATCGAGGGTGATTTTATCGTGGATGAGTTTATATTGGCTGATTTTATCCTGGATGATTTTATCGTGGGTTATTTTATTATTGGTTATGTTATCTAGGGTGATTTTATTGTGGGTAATTTATATTAGGTGATTTTATAGTGGGTGATTTTATCGTGGGTGATTTTATCGAGTTTAATTTTATCGTGCTTGATTTTATCGTCAGTGATTTTATCGAGGTTGATTTTATCATGGGTGATTTTATCGAGTGGTACTTTATCGTGGTTGATTTTATCATAGGGGATTTGATTGTGTGTGATTTTATTGTCGGTGATTTTATCGTGGGTGATTTTATTGTGCATGATTTTATCATGGGTGATTTTACCGTGGTTGATTTTATCGTGGGTGATTTTATCGTGGGTGATTTTATTGTTGGTTATTTAATAGTTGGTGATTTTATCCTTGGTTATTTTATCAAGTGTGATTTTTTATCATGGGTAATTTTGTCGTGGGTGATACTATTGAGGGTGAGTTTAAGATCGATGATCTTATCGAGGGTGATTTTGTCATGGATAATTTTATTATTGGTGATTTTGTCGAGGGTGATTTTATCGTGGGTGATTTTATCGAGGGTAATTTTATCGTGGGTGATTTTATCGTGCGTGATTTTAGCGTGCAGGATTTTCTCATGGGTGATTATATCGTAGGTGATTTTAGTGTGGTTTATTTAATTATTGGTGATTTTATCGTGGGTTATTTTATATAGTGTAATTTTATTATGGGCGATTTTATCGAGCGAGATTTTATCGTAGGTGATTTTGTCATGGGTGATTTTATCACTGCTGTTTTTATCGAATGTGATTTTAACATGGGTGATTATATTGTAAGTGATTTTAGTGTGGGTTATTTTATAGTGGGTGATTTTATCGTGGATAATTTTATCGAGGGTGATTTTATCATCGGTCATTTTATCATGGGTGGTTTCATCATGGGTGATTTTATCGTGGGTGATTCTATTGAGGGTTATTCTATTGAGGGTGACTATATCGTGCGTGATTTTATGTTGGGTGATTTTATCGTGGATGAATTTACCGAGGTTGATTTTATCATGGGTAATTTTATTAATGGTGATTTTATCTAAGGTTATTTTATTGTCGGTAATTTTATTATTGGTGATTTTATCGAGGGTGATTTTATCGTGGGTAATTTTATAGTGGGCTATTTTAGTGACGGTGATTATACCGTGCGTGATTTTAGTGACGGTAATTTTATCGTGCTTGATTTTATCAAGTTAGATATTATCGTGGGTGATTTTATCACCGATGATTTTATCGAGTGTGATTTTATCGTGGGTGTTTTTACCATGGGTTATTTTATCGAGGGTGATTATATCGTGGTTTATTTTATCATGGGTGATTTTAGTGTGGGTAATTTTATAGTAGGTTATTTTATCATCGGTGATTTTATCGAGGTTGATTTTACAATGGGTGATTTTATCATGGGTGATTTTATCATGAGTGATTTTACCATGGGTGATTTTATCATGGATGATTTTATTGTGGATGATTTTATCGAGGGTTATTTTATTATTCGTGATTTTATCGAGGGTGATTTTATCATGAGTTATTTTATTATTGGTGTTTTTATCTAGGGTGATTTTACCATGGGTGACTTTATCGAGGGTGATATTATCGTGGGTGATTTTATCGAGGTTGATTTAATCATGGGTGATTTTATCGATGGCGATTTTATCATGGTTGATTTTATCATGGGTGATTTTATCGTGGGTGATTTTATTGTCGGTGATTTTATTGTCGGTGATTTTATCATGGGTGATTTTATCGTGCATGATATTATCATTGGTGATTTTATCTTGGATGATTTTATTGTTTGTTATTTAATAGTTGGTGATTTTATCGTGGGTGATTCTATTGAGGGTGATTTTATCGTGGATGAGTTTATCGAGGGTGATTTTATCGTGGGTGATTTTATTATTACTGATTTTATCAAGGATGATTTTATCGTGGATATTTGTATTATTGGTGATTTTATCGAGGGTGATTTTGTCGTGGGTAATTTTATCGAGGGTGATTTTATTGTGGGTGATTTTTTCGTGGGTGATTTTATCAAGGGTGATTTTATCATGGTTGATTTTATTGTGGATGATTTTATAGAGGGCGATTTTATTGTAGGTTATTTTATTATTGGTGATTTTATCATGGGTAATATTATTATTGGTGATTTTATCGTCGGTAATTTTATGGTAGTTGATTTTATCGTGGTTTGATTTTATCATGGGTAATTTTATTGTGGGTGATTTTAGTTTTAGTGATTTTATCGTGCGTAACTTTATCATGGCTGATGTTATCGAGGGTGATTTTGTCGAGGGTGTGTTTATCGTGGGTGAGTTTATATTGGGTGATTTTATCGTGGATGATTTTATCGAGGGTGATTTTATCGTGGGTTATTTTATTATTGGTTATTTTATCTAGGGTGATTTTATTGTGGGTAATTTATAGTTGGTGATTTTATCGTGGGTGATTTTATCGAGGTTGATTTTATCATGGGTGATTTTATCGAAGGTGATTTTATCGTGGGTGATTTTATCGATGTTGATTTTATCATGGGTGATTTTATCGAGTGTGATTTTATCGTGGTTGATTTTATCATGGGTGATTTTAGTGTCGGTGATTTTATCGTGGGTGATTTTATTGTTGGTTATTTAATAGTTGGTGATTTTATCGTTGGATATTTTATCAAGGGTGATTTTATCCTAGGTGTTTTTTTCGTGGGTGATACTATTGAGGGTGATTTTATCGTGGATGATTTGATCGAGGGTGATTTTATTGTGGGTGATTTGATCGAGGGTGATTTTACCGTGGATAATTTTATTATTGGTGATTTTATCAAGGGTGCTTTTATCGTTGGTGATTTTATCGATTGATTTTATCGTGGGTGATTTTATCGTGCAGGATTTTCTCATGGGTGATTATATCGTAGGTGATTTTATTGTGGTTTATTTAATAGTTGGTGATTTTATTGTGGGTTATTTTATACAATGTGATTTTATCATGGGTGATTTTATCGAGTGAGATTTTATCGTAAGTGATTTTATCATGGGTGATTTTATCATTAGGGTTTTTATGGAATGTGATTTTATCATGGGTAATTGTATCGTAATTAATTTTAGAGTGGGTGATTTTATCGAGGGTGATTTTATCGAGGGTGAATTTATCGAGGGTGATTTTATCGAGGGTGATTTTATCGTGGGTGATTTTATCATGCGTGATTTTATCATGGGCGATTCTATCGTGGGTGATTTTATCGACGATCGATTTACCATGGGTGATTTTATTGAGGGTGATTTTATCGTGGTTTGTTTTATAATGGGTAATTTTATTGTGGGTGATTCTAGTCTGGGTTATTTTAGTGTAGGTGATTTTATCATCAGTGATTTATCGTGCGTAACTTTATCATGGGTGATTTTATCGAGGGTGATTTTATCGTGGGTGAGTTTATATTGGCTGATTTTATCGTGGATGATTTTATCGAGGGTGATTTTATCGTAGGTTATTTTATTATTGGTTATTTTATCTAGGGTGACTTTATTGTGGGTAATTTATAGTAGGTGATTTTATCGTGGGTGATTTTATCGAGGTTGATTTTATCATGGGTGATTTTATCGAGGGTGATTTTATCGTGGTTGATTTTATCGTGGGTGATTTTATCGAGGTTGAATTTATCATGGGTGACTTTATCGAGTGTGATTTTATCGTGGTTGATTTTATCATAGGTAATTTTATTGTCGGTGATTTTAGTGTCGATGATTTTATCGTGGGTGATTTTATTGTTGGTTATTTAATAGTTGGTGATTTTATCAAGTTTGATTTTATCCTAGGTTATTTTTTCGTAGGTGATACTATTGAGGGTTATTTTATCGTGGATGATTTTATCGAGGGTGATTTTAATGTGGGTAATTTTATCGAGGGTGATTTTAACGTGGATAATTTTATTATTGGTGATTTTATGAAGGGTGATTTTATCGTTGGTGATTTTATTGAGAGTGATTTTATGGTGGGTGATTTTAACGTGGGTGATTTTATCGTGCAGGATTTTCTCATGGGTGATTTTATCAAGGGTGATTATATCGTAGGTGATTTTATTATGGTTTATTTAATAGTTGGTGATTTTATCTTGGGTTATTTTATACAGTTGAATTTTATCATGGGTGAATTTATCGACTGAGATTTTATCGTGAGTGATTTTATCATTGGTGATTTTATCACTGCTGTTTTTATCGAGTGTGATTATATCGTAATTGATTTTAGTGTGGGTTATTTTATAGTGGTTGATTTTATCGTGGGTAATTTTATCGAGGGCGATTTTATCATGGGTCATTTTATCGAGTGTGATTTTATCGTTGGTTATTTTATCATGGGTGGTTTCATCATGGGTGATTTTATCGTGGGTGATTCTATTGAAGGTTATTCTATTGAGGGTGATTTTATCGTGGCTGATTTTATGTTGGGTGATTTTATTGTGGATGAATTTACCAAGGTTGATTTTACCGTGGGTGATTTTATTATTAGTGATTTTATCTAAGGTTATTTTATCGTCGGTAATTTTATTATTGGTGATTTTCTCGAGGGTGATTTTCTCGTGGGTAATTTTATGGTGGATTATTTTAGTGATGGTGATTTTACCGTGCGTGATTTTACTGACAGTAATTTTATCGTGGGTGATTTTATCAAGAGAGATTTTATCGTGGGTGATTTATCATTGATGATTTTATCGAGTGTCATTTTATCGTGGGTGTTTTTACCATTGATGATTTTATCGAGGGTGATTATATCGTGGTTGATTTTATCATGGGTTTTATTATTGTGGGTGATTTTAGTGTCGTTGATTTTCTCGTGGGTAATTTTATCGTGGGTGATTTTCTCATGGGTGATTTTATCATGGTTGATTTTATCGAGTGAGATTTTATCATGGATGATTTTATCGTGGGTGATTTTACCGTGGGTGATTTTATCGTGAATGATTTTATCGAGAGTGACTTTATCATGGGTGATTTTATCGTAGATGATTTTATCGAGGGTGCTTTTATCGTGGCTTATTTCATTATTGGTAATTTTATCGAGGATAATTTTATTATTGGTGATTTTACCGTGGGTAATTTTACCGTAGATCATTTTATTGGGGGTGATTTTATCGAGGGTGATTTTATTGTGGGTGATTTTATCATGCGTGATTTTATCATAGGTTATTTTATCGAAGATGATTTTACCATGGGTGATTTTATCGAGGGTGATTTTCTCGTGGTTTGTTTTATCATGGGTAATTTTATTGTGGGTGATTTTAGTGTCGGTGATTTTATCGTGGGTGATTTTATCCTGCGTAACTTTATCATGGGTGATTTTATCGAGGGTGATTTTGTCGAGGGTGATTTTATCGTGGGTTATTTTATTATAAGTTATTTTATCTAGGGTGACTTTATTTATAGTAGGTGATTTTATCGTGGGTGATTTTATCGAGGTTGATTTTATCATCGGTGATTTTATCGTGGTTGATTTTATCATGGTTTATTTTATCGTGGGTGATTTTATCGAGGTTGATATTATTGTGGTTGATTTTATCATGGGTGATTTTATTGAGGTTGATTTTATCACGGGTGCTTTTATCGAGTGTGATTTTATCGTGGTTGATTTTATTGTGGGTGATTTTAGTGTCGGTGATATTATCGTAGGTGATTTTAGTGTGGTTTATTTTATAGTTGGTGATTTTATTGTGGGTTATTTTATACAGTGTGATTTTATTATGGGTGATTTTATCGAGCGAGATTTTATCGTGGGTGATTTTATCATGGATGATTTTATCACTGGTAATTTTATCATTGGTGATTATATTGTAAGTGATTTTAGTGTGGATTATTTATTATTGTGGGTAATTTTATTGAGGGTGATCTTATCATGGGTCATTTTATCGAGTGTGATTTTATCGTGGGTTATTTTATCATGAGTGGTTTCATCATGGGTCGTTTTATCGTGGGTGATTCTATTGAGGGAGATTTTATCATGGGGGATTTTATGTTCGGTGATTTTATCATGGATGAATTTACCGAGGTTGATGTTATCGTGGGTGATTATTATTGATGATTTTATCTACGGTTATTTTATCGTCGGTAATTTTATTATTGGTGATTTTATCGAGGGTGATTTTATCGTGGGTAATTTTATAGTTGGTGATTTTAGTGACAGTGATTTTACCGTGCGTGATTTAAGTGATGGTAATATTAGTGTGGGTGATTTTATCAAGTCAGATTTTATCGTGGGTGATTTTATCACTGATTATTTTATCGTGGGTGTTTTTACCATGGTTGATTTTGTCGATGGTTATTATATCGTGGTTGATTTTATCATGGGTGATTTTATTGTCGTTGATTTTAGTGTCGTTGATTTTATCGTGCGTGATTTTCTCATGGGTGATTTTATCATGATTGATTTATCGTGGGTGATTTTATCGAATGAGATTTTATCGCGGGTGATTTTATCGAGGGTTATTCTATTGAGGGTGATTTTCTCATGGGTGATTTTATGTTGGGTGATTTTACCGTGCGTGATTTTATCGTGCGTGATTTTATCATGGGTGATTTTACCGAGGGTGATTTTATCGTGGGCGATTTTATTATTGGTGTTTTATCGACGGTGATTTTGTCGTGACTTATTTTATTATTGGTGATTTTATCTAGGGTGATTTTACGATGGGTGATTTTATCGAGGGTGATTTTATCGTGGTTGATTTTATCATGGGTGATTTTATTGTGGGTAATTTTATTGTGGGTAATTTTATCGTGAGTAATTTTATCGTAGGTGATTTTATCATGAGTGATTTTATCGTGGATATCATGGGTGATTTTATCATGGGTGATTTTATCATGGGTTATTTTATCGTGAGTGACTTTAATGTTGGTTATTTAATAGTTGGTGATTTTATCATTGGTGATTTTATCCTTAGTGATTTTGTCGTGGGTGATTCTATTGAGGATGATTTTATCGTGGATGATTTTATCGAGGGTGATTTTATTGTGGGTAATTTTATTATTGGTGATTTTATCGAGTGTGATTTTATTGTGGGTAATTTTATTATTGGTGACTTTATTGTGGGTGATTTTATTATTAGAGATTTTATTGTGGGTGATTTTATTGTGGGTGATTTTATCGTGCATGATATTATCATTGGTGATTTTATCACGGGTGATTTTATTGTTGGTTATTTAATAGTTGGTGATTTTATCGTGGTTGATTTTATCATGGGTGATTTTATTGTGGGTGATTTTATCGTGGGTGATTATATTGTTGGTCATTTAATAGTTTGTGTTTTTATCGTGGGTTATTTTATCATGGGTGATTTTATCGTGGGTGATTCTATTAAGGGTGATTTTATCGTGGATGAGTTTGTCGAGGGTGATTTTATCGTGGGTGATTTTATTATTAGTGATTTTATTGAGGGTGATTTTATCATGGGTAATTTTATTATTGGTGATTTTATCGTGGGTGATTTTACCGTGGGTAACTTAATCGAGGGTGATTTTATTGTAGGTGATTTTATCGAGGGTGATTTTATTGTGGGTGATTTTTTCGTGGGTGATTTTATCAAGGGTGATTTTATCATGGGTGATTTTATCGTGGATGATTTTATCAAGGGTGATTTTATAGTGGGTTATTTTATTATTGGTGATTTTATCTTGGGTAATTTTATTATTGGTGAGTTTATCGTGGGTAATTTTATGGTAGTTGATTTTATCGTGGGTGATTTTATCAAGGGTGGTTTTATTGTGGGCGATTTTATCGTGGGTGATTTTATAGATGGTGATTTTATCGAGGTCGATTTTACCATGGGTGATTTTATCGAGGGTGATTTTATCGTGGTTTGATTTTATCATGGGTAATTTTATTGTGGGTGATTTTAGTGTCGGTGATTTTATCATGGATAATTTTATTGTGGGTGATTTTAGTGTCGGTGATTTTATCGTGGGTGATTTTATCGTGCGTAACTTTATCATGGGTGATTTTATCGTGGGTGAGTTTATATTGGCTGATTTTATTGTGGATAATTTTATTGAGGGTGATTTTATCATGGGTTATTTTATTATTGGTTATTTTATCTAGGGTGATTTTATTGTGGGTAATTTATAGTAGGTGATTTTATCGTGGGTGATTTTATCGAGGATGATTTTATCATGGGTGATTTTATCGTGCATATCATGGGTGATTTTATCATGGGTGATTTTATCGTGGGTGATTTTGTTGTTGGTTATATTTAATAGTTGGTGATTTTATCGTGGGTAATTTTATTATTGGTGATTTTATCGTGCGTAATTTGATAGTAGTTGATTTTATCGCAGGTGATTTTATCGAGGGTGATTTTATTTTGGGTAATTTTATCGTGGGTGATTTTATCAAGGGTGATTTACCAATGGTGATTATAGCGACGGTGATTTTATCATGGGTGATTTTATCGTGCGTGATTTTAGTGATGGTGATTTTATTTTTGGTGATTTTATCGTGCATGATTTTCTCATGGGTGATTTTATCATGGGTGATTTTCGCGAGCAAGATTTTATCGTGGGTTATTTTATCATTGGTGATTTTATCACTAGTGTTTTTATCGAGTGTGATTCTATCATTGTTGATTATATCGTAAGTGATTTTTGTGTTGGTTATTTTATAGTGGGTGATTTTATCGTGGGTAATTTTATCGAGTGTAATTTTATCGTGGGTTATTTTCTAGTGGGTAATTTTATAGAGTGTGATTTTATCGTGGGTTATTTTATCGTGGGTGATTCTATTGAGGGTGATTTTATCGTGGGTGATTTTATGTTGGGTGATTTTATCGTGGGTGATTTTATTATTGGTAATTTTATTGTGGGTGATTTTATCGTTGGTAATTTTATTATTGCTGATTTTATTGTGGGTAATTTTATAGTGCGTGATTTTAGTGACGGTGATTTTACCGTGCGTGATTTTAGTCAGGGTAATTTTATCGTGCGTGATTTTCTAATGGGTGATTTTATCATGATTGATTTTATCGTGGGCGATTTTACTAAGTGAGATTTTATCGTAGGTGATTTTATCGAATGTGATTTTATCGTGGGTGTTTTTACCATGGGTGATTTTATCATGGTTGATTTTATCATGGGTGATTTTATTCTAGGTGACTTTAGTGTCGGTGGTTTTATCGTAAGTGATATTATCGTGCGTGATTTTATCGTGCGTGATTTTCTCATGGGTGATTTTATCATGATTGATTTTATCGTGGGTAATTTTATCTTGGGTGATTCTATTGAGGGTGATTTTATCGTGGGCGATTTTATGTTGAGTGATTTTATCGTGACTGATTTTATCGGGAGTGATTTTATCATGCGTGATTTTATCATGGGTGATTTTGTCGAGGGTGATTTTGTCGAGGGTGATTTTATCGTGGGTGATTTTATTATTGGTGATTTATCGAGGGTGATTTTATCTAGGGTGATTTTATTGTGGGTAATTTTATAGTAGGTGTTATTATCGTGGGTGACTTTATCAAGGTTGATTTTACCATGTGTAATTTTATCGAGGGTGACTTTATCGTGGGTGATATTGAGGTTGATTTTACCATGGGTGATTTTATCGAGGGTGATTTTATCGTAGTTGATTTTATCATGAGTGATTTTATTGTGGGTGATTTTAGTGTCGCTAATTTTATCGTGGGTGATTTTATCGAGCATGATATTATCATGGGTGATTTTATCATGGGTGATTTTATCGTGGGTTATTTTATCATGGGTGATTTATCGAGGGTGATTTTATCGTGGGTGATTTTATTATTGGTGATTTTATCGAGGGTGATTTTATCTAGGGTGATTTTATCGTGGGTAATTTTATCGTGGGTAATTTTATCGTGCATGATATTATCATGGGTGATTTTATCATGGCTGATTTTATCGTGGTTGATTTTATGATGGGTAATTTTATTGTCCATGATTTTAGTGTCGGTGATTTTATCGTGGTTGATTTTATTGTGCATGATATTATCATGGGTAATTTTATCATGGGTGATTTTATCATGGGTGATTTTATCATGGGTGATTTTATCGTGGGTAATTCTATTGAGGGGGATTTTATCGTGGATGAGTTTATCGAGGGTAATTTTATCGTTGGTGATTTTATTATTGGTGATTTTATCGTAGGTAATTTTATTATTTGTGATTTTATCGAGGTATCGTGGGTAATTTTATTATTGGTGATTTTATCGAGGTATCGTGGCTAATTTTATCGAGGGTGATATTATTCTGGGTGATTTTATCGAGGGTGATTTTATTGTGGGTAATTTTATCGTGCGTGATTTTATCAAAGGTGATTTTATCATGGGTGATTTTGTCGTAGATGATTTTATAGAGGGTTATTTTATTATTGCTGATGTTACTGTGGATAATTTTATAGTAGTTGATTTTATTGTGGGTGATTTTATCGAGGATGATTTTATCGTTGGTGATTTTAGTGTCGATGATATTATCGTGGGTTATTTTATCGTGCGTGATTTTATTATGGGTGATTTTGTCAAGGGTGATTTTGTCGAGGGTGATATTATCGTGGGTGACTTTATCGAGGTTGATTTTACCATGGGTGATTTTATCGAGGGTGCCTTTATCGTGGTAGATTTTATCGTGGGTGATTTTATCAGGATTGATTTTACCATGGGTGATTTTATCGAGGGTGATTTTATTGTGGTTGATTTTATCATGGGTGATTTTATTATGGGTGATTTTAGTGTCGGTGATTTTATCGTGGGTGATTTTATCGAGCAAGATATTATCATAGGTGATTTTATCATGGGTGATTTTACTGTGGGTGATTTTAGTGTCGGTGATTTTATCGTTGGTGATTTTATGATGCATGATATTATCATGGGTGATTTTATCATGGGTTATTTAATCATGGGTGATTTTATCGTGGGTGATTTATCGAAGGTGATTCTTTTGAGGGGGATTTTATCGTGGATGAGTTTATCGAGGGTGATTTTATCGTGCGAGATTTTATTATTGGTGATTTTATCGAGGGTGAGTTTATCGAGGGTGATTTTATCGTTGGTGATTTTATTATCGGTGATTTTATCGTGGGTAATTTTATTATTGGTGATTTTATCGAGGTATCGTGGGTAATTTTATTATTGGTGATTTTATCAAGGTATCGTGGCTAATTTTATCGAGGGTGATTTTATCGACGGTGATTTTATTTTGGGTGATTTTATCATGTGTGATTTTATCAAGGGTGATTTTATCGTAGATGATTTTATAAAGGGTTATTTTATTATTGGTGATTTTATCGTGGATAATTTTATAGTAGTTGATTTTATTATGGGTGATTTTATCGAGGGTGATTTTATTGTGGGTGATTTTAGCATGGGTGATTTTATTGTGGGTGATTTTAGTGTCGATGATATTATCGTGGGTTATTTTATCGTGCGTGATTTTATTATGGGTGATTTTATCGAGGGTGATTTTTTCGAGGGTGATTTTATTGTGGATGATTTTATTATTGTTGATTTTATCGAGGGTGATTTTATCGTGAGTTATTTTATTATTGGTGATTTTATCTATGATGATTTTATTGTGGCTAATTTTATAGTAAGTGATATTATCGTGGGTGACATTATCGAGGTTGATTTTACCTTGAGTAATTTTATCGATGGTGACTTTATCGTCGTAGATTTTATCGTGAGTGATTTTATCGAGGTTGATTTTACCGTGGGTGATTTTATCGACGGTGATTTTATTGTGGTTGATTTTAGTGTCGGTGATTTTATCGTGGGTGATTTTATCGAGCTTGATATTATCATGGGTGATTTTATCGTGGGTGATTTTAGTGTCGGTGATTTTATTGTTGTTGATTTTACTATGCATGATATTATCATGGGTGATTTTATCATGGGTGATTTAATCATGGGTGATTTTATCTTGGGTTATTTTGTCATGGGTGATTTATCGAGGGTGATTCTATTGAGGGGGATTTTATCGTGGATGAGTTTATCGAGGGTGAGTTTATCGAGGGTGATTTTATCGTGGGTAATTTTATCGTGCATGATATTATCATGGGTGATTTTATCATGGGTGATTTTATCGTGGTTGATTTTATAATGCGTGATTTTATTGTGGGTGATTTTAGTGTCGGTGATTTTATCGTGGTTGATTTTATCATGGGTGATTTTATCATGAGTGATTTTATCATGGGTGATTTGATCGTGGGTTATTTTATCATGGGTGATTTTATCGTGGGTAATTCTATTGAGGGGGATTTTATCGTAGATGAGTTATCGAGGGTGATTTTATCGTTGGTGATTTTATTATTGGTGATATTATCGTGGGTAATTTAATTATTGGTGATTTTATCGAGGTATCGTGGCTAATTTTATTGAGGGTGATTTTATTCTGGGTGATTTTATCGAGGGTGATTTTATTGTGGGTGATTTTATCGGGCGTGATTTTATTGTGGGTGATTTTAGTGTCGATGGTATTATCGTGGGTTATTTTATCGTGCGTGAATTTATTATGGGTGATTTTATCGAGGGTGTTTTTGTCAAGGGTGATTTTATCGAGGGTGATTTTGTCGAGGGTGATTTTATCGTGGGTGATTTTATTATTTGTGATTTTATCGAGGGTGATTTTATCGTGGGTTATTTTATTATTGGTGATTTTATCTAGGGTGATTTTATTGTGTGTAATTTTATAGTAGGTGATATTATCGTGGGTGACTTTATCGAGGTTGATTTTACGATGGGTGATTTTATCGAGGGTGACTTTATCATGGTACATTTTATCGTGGGTGATTTTATCGAGGTTGATTTTACCGTGGGTGATTTTATCGAGGGTGATTTTATTGTGGTTGATTTTATCATGGGTGATTTTATTGTGGGTGATTTTAGTATCGATGATTTTATCGTGAGTGATTTTATCGAGCATGATATTATCATGGTTGATTTTATCATGGATTTTAGTGTCGGTGATTTTATTATGCATCATATTATCATGGGTGATTTTATGATGGGTGATTTTATCATTGGTGATTTAATCATGGGTGATTTTATCGTAGGTTATTTTATCATGGGTGATTTATCGAGGGTGATACTATTGAGGGGGATTTTATCGTGGATGAGTTTATCGAGGGTGATTTTATCGTGCGTGATTTTCTTCTTGGTGATTTTATCGAGGGTGATTTTATCGAGGGTGATTTTATCGTGTGTAATTTTATCGTGCATGATATTATCATGAGTGATTTTACCATGGGTGATTTTATCGTGGTTGATTTTATCATGGGTGATTTTATTGTGGGTGATTTTAATGTCGGTGATTTTATCGTGGTTGATTTTATCGTGCATGATTATATTATCATGGGTAATTTTATCATGGGTGATTTTATCATGGGTGATTTTATCATGGGTGATTTTATCGTGGGTTAGTTTATCATGGGTGATTTTATCGTGGGTAATTCTATTGAGTGGGATTTTATCGTGGATGAGTTTATTGAGGGTGATTTTATCGTTGGTGATTTTATTATTAGTGATTTTATCGAGGGTGATTTTATCGTGAGTAATTTTATTATTGGTGATTTTATCAAGGTATCGTGGCTAATTTTATCGAGGGTGATTTTATTCTGGGTGATTTTATCAAGGGTGATTTTATCATGAGTGATTTATTCGAAAAAATCACCCTTTATAGAATCACCCATAATAAAATCATTCACGATAAAATCACCCACGATAAAATCACCCACGATAAAATCACCCGTGACAAAATCACCCTCGATAAAATCACCCACGATAAAATCACAGTTGATAAAATCACCGTTGATAAAATCAGCCACGATAAAATCAACCATGATAAAATCACCAACGATAAAATAACCCTTGATAAAATCACCCACGATAAAATTACCCACTATAAAATTACTCACGATAAAATCACCGTCAATAAAATTATCAATAATAAAATTACTCAAGATAAATCACCAATAATGAAATCATCCACGATAAAATGACCCATGATAAAATCACCCACGATAAAATCACCCTCGATAAAATAACCCACAATAAAATCACCCTCAATAAAATAACCCACGATAAAATAACCCACAATAAAATCACCCTCAATAAAATAACCCACGATAAAATTACCCTCGATAAAATCACCCACAATAAAATCACCCACTAGAAAATAACTGACACTAAAATCACCTACGATATAATCACCCATGATAAAATCATCCACGATAAAATCACACTCGATAAAATCCCCCACGATAAAATCACCCACGATAAAATTAACTACGATAAAATCAACCTCGATAAATTCACCCACGATAAAATAACCCTCGATAAAATCACCAACGATAAAATAACCCTCAAAAAAATCACCCATGGTAAAATCAACCTCGATAGAATCACCCACGATATAATAACCCAAGGTAAAATCATCCACGATAAAATCACTCTCAATAGAATCACCCACGATAAAATCACCCTTAATACCCACGATAAAATCACCCACGATAAAACCACCCACGATAAAATCACCCACGATAAAACACCCTTGATAAAATCACCCGCGATAAAATTACACTTGATAAAATCACCCGTGATAAAATCACCCTCGATAAAAGAACCCACACTAGAATCACCCACGATAAAATCACCTTCAATAAAATAACCAAAGATAAAACCACCCTCGATAAAATCACCCACTACAAAATTACCCACTATAAAATCAACATCGATAAAATCACCAATAATAAAATTACTTACGATAAAATCACAAATAATAAAATCATCCATGATAAAATCACCCACGATAAAATCACCAATGTTAAAATCACTATCGATAAAATTACTCACGATAAAATCACCCATGAGAAAATCACCCACGCTAAAATCACCCTCGATAAAATCACCCATGGTAAAATCAACCTCGATAAAATCACCCACGATAAAATAACCCTCGATAAATCACCCACTATAAAATTACCCACGTTAAAATCACCCTCGATAAAATTAGCAATAATAAAATTACGCACGATAAAATCACCCTCGATAAAATCACCCATAGTAAAATCAACCTCGATAAAATCTCCCACGATAAAATCACCTACTATAAAATTACCCACAATAAAATCACCCTACATAAAATCACCAATAATAAAATAACCCACGATAAAATCACCCACAATAAAATCACCCATGATAAAATCAACCACGAGAAAATCACCCTCGATAAAATCACCCATCGTAAAATCAACCTCGGTAAAATCACCCACGATAAAACCACTACTATAAAAATTACCAACAGTAAAATCACCCTACATAAAAACACCAATAATAAAATAACCCACGATAAAATCACCCTCGATAAAATAATCCACGATAAAATCACCGACAATAAAATCACCAATGATAAAATCATCCACGATAAAATCACCCTCGATAAAATCACCCATGGTAAATCACCCACGATAAAATCACAATCGATAAAATCACCAATAATAAAATCGCCCACTATAAAATCACCAACGATATTAAAATCTCTGGATAGAAATTGGCAACCAAAAGTCACAACAATCACAGAATCAAGAGATCTTACCAAGATGGATATGGCTACACTATTTGGAAAACTCAGAGAGCATGAGCTTGAGCTTCAAAGGCTAAAGAATGGAGAGGAGCATTATAAAAAGAAGACTCTCGCATTCAAAACAGAAAAATCTGACGATGAAGACGAAGGTGAGAATATTAATGATGATATTTCATTGTTAGTGAAAATATTTTCCAGGTTTTTGAAGAACAAGAAAAAGAATCAAAATCAAAAGAAGGAGAAAGACAATCCCTCTTCAAACTTCAAGTGTTACGGATGCAATAGAGTGGGCCACATTAAATCTCAGTGCCCGTTTGCAGAGAAAGAAGAAAAAAAGAAGAAGGGTGAGAAAATTTTTAAGAAGAAAAAGAAGGTCTATATAGCATGGGAAGACAACGCATCGACCAACTCGGAAAAAAGCTCTTGTGAAAGCGAAGAAGGAGAGGAGGGTGGTTTTATCGTGGGTGATTTTATCAAGGGTGATTTTGTCGTGGCTGATTTTACTGTCGGTCATTTTATCGTGGGTG
The DNA here is from genome assembly GCA_016859785.1 of Macrotyloma uniflorum. Taxonomy (NCBI): domain Eukaryota; kingdom Viridiplantae; phylum Streptophyta; class Magnoliopsida; order Fabales; family Fabaceae; genus Macrotyloma; species Macrotyloma uniflorum. Next base: position 24,892 of record BDMB01000219.1, read on the forward strand.
ATTTTATCAAGGGTGACTTTATCATGGGTGATTTTATCGTGGGTGATTTTAGTGTGGGTGACTTTATCCTAGGTGATTTTATCGTGGGTGATTTTGTCGAGGGTGATTTTATCATGATGATATTATCGTGGGTGATTTTATCGTGGGTTATTTTATCGTCGGTGATTTTATCTAGGGCGATTTTATCATAGGTGATTTTATCGTAGGTGATTTTAGTGTGGGTGATTTAATCGTGGGTGATTTTATCCATGGTGATTTTGATGAGGGTGATTTTATTGAGGGTGATTTTAAAATTGGTGATTTTGTCCTGGGTAATTTTAGTGTGGGTGATTTCGCAGTGTGTGATTTTATCGTGGGTGATGTTCTCAAGGGAGATTTAATCGTAGGTGATTTTAGCGAGTCTGATTTCATCCTGGGTGATGATTTTATCATGGGTGATTTTATCTAGGGTGATTCTATCGAGGATCATTTTATTGTGAGTGATATTTGCAAGCGTGATTTTATCGTGGGTGATTTTATCATTGGTGATTTTATCGATGGTGATTTTATCGTGGGTGATTTTATTGTTGGTTATTTTATCGTTGGTAATTTTATCGAGAGATATTTTATCGAGTGATTTTATCATGGGTGATTTTATCGACGGTGATTTTATCGTGAGTGGTTTTCTAATGGGTCATTTTATAGTGCGTGATTTTAGCAGCGATGATTTTATCATGGGTGATTCTATCGAGGCTGATTTTATTGTAGATGATTTTATCGTGGGTAATTTTATCGTGGATGATTTTATTGAGGGAGATTTTATAGAGGGTGATTTTAGTGTGGGTGATTTTATCATGAGTGATTTTATCGTGGATGATTTTACCATGGGTGATTTTACCTTGGGTGATTTTATTGTGGGAGACTTTAGCATGGGTGATTTTAGTGTGGGTGATTTTATCGTAGCTGATTTTAGTGTGGGTTATTTTATAATGGGTAATTTTATCGTGAATGATTCTATCGAGAATGATGTTATCACGGGTGATTTTACCGAAGGTGATTTTATCGAGAGTGATTTTACTGTGGGAGATTTTATCATCGATGATTTTATTGTAGGTGATTTTAGTGTGGGTTATTTATAGTGGTTGATATTATTATGGGAGATTTTATCGAGAGTGATTTATCACGGATGATTTTATCTTGGGTGATTTTATCGTGGGTGATTTTATCATTAGTGATTTTATTGTGGGTGATTTTATTGAGGACGATTTTATCGTGGGTGATTTTGTCGAACGTGATTTTATTGTCAGTGATTTTAATGTCAGTGAATTTATCGAGGTAGATTTTATCGTAGGTAATTATATCGGCGATGATTTTATCATGACTAATTTTATCGAGGGTGGTTTTATCGTGGGTCATTTTAACAAAGGTGATTTTATCGTGGCTGATTTTACTGTCGGTGATTTTATCGTGGCTGATTTTATCAAGGGTGACTTTATCATGGGTGATTTTATCGTGGGTAATTTTAGTGTGGGTGATTTTATCCTGGGTGATTTTATCGTGGGTGATTTTTATTGACGATGATTTTATCATGACTAATTTTATCGACGGTGGTTTTATCGTGGGTTATTTTATCGTGGCTGATTTTACTGTCAATGATTTTATCGTGGTTGATTTGATCAAGGGTGACTTTATCGTAGGTGATTTTATCGTGGGTGATTTTAGTGTGGGTGAGTTTATCCTGGGTGATTTTATCGTCGGTGATTTTTATCGAGGATGATTTTATCATGGATGATATTATCGTGGGTGATTTTATCGTGGGTTATTTTATCGTGGGTGATTTTATCAAGGGCGATTTTATCGTGGGTGATTTTATCGTAGGTGATTTTAGTATGGGTGATTTTATCGTGGGTGATTTTATCTAGGGCGATTTTATCGTGAGTGATTTTATCATAGGTGATTTTGTTGAGGGTAATTTTATTGAGGGTGATTTTATAATTGGTGGTTTTATCATGGGTATTTATAGTGTGGGTGATTTCATTGTGAGTGATTTTATCGTGGGTGATTTTTTCAAGGGTGATTTTATCATGGGTGATTTTAGCGAGGCTGATTTCATCGTGGGTGATGATTTTATCATCGGTTATTTTATCTAGGGTGATTCTATCTAGGATGATTTTATTGTGAGTGATATTTGCAACCGTGATTTTATCGTGGGTGATTTTATAGTGGGTGATTTTATCGTCGGCTATTTTATTGTTGGTGATTTTATCGAGGGTGATTTTATCATGGGTGATTTTATCGAGGGTGATTTTATCAAGGGTGATTTTATGGAGGGTGATCTTATTGTGAGTGGTTTTATCATGGGTCATTTTATAGTGCGTGATTATGGTGGCGGTGATTTTGTCATGGATTATTCTATCAAAGGTGATTTTATCGTGCATGATTTTATCGAAGCTGATTTTATTGTGGGAGATTTTATCATTAGTGATTTTATTGTCGGAGATTTTATTGAGAGCGATTTTATCGTGGGTGATTTTATCGAGTGTGATGTTATCACGGGTCATTTTACAGAAGGTGATTGTATCGAGAGTGATTTTATTGTGGGAGATTTTATCATGGATGATTTTATTGTCGAACGTGATTTTATTGTCGGTAATTTTATCGAGGGAGATTTTATCGTAGGTAATTATATCGACCATGATTTTATCATGACTAATTTTATCGAGACTAGTTTTATCGTGGGTGATTTTATCATGGGTGATTTTATCATGGTTGATTTTAGTGCCCGTGATTTTATCGTGGGTGATTTTATCAAGGGTGACTTTATCATGGGTGATTTTATCGTGGGTGATTTTAGTGTGGGTGAGTTTATCTTGGGTGATTTTATCGTGGGTGATTTTGTCGAGGGTGATTTTATCATGCCTGATATTATCGTGGGTGATTTTATCGTGGGTGATTTTTCAAGGGGGATTTTATTGTGGGTTATTTTATCGTAGGTGATTTTAGTGTGGGTCATTTTATCGTGGGTGATTTTATCAATGGTGATTTTGTTGAGGGGGATTTTATAATTGGTGATTTTAGCATGGGTAATTTTAGTGTGGGTGATTTCATAGTGAGTGATTTTATCGTGGGTGATTTTGTCAAGGGTGATTTTACTGTGGGTGATTTTAGCGAGGCTGATTTCATTGTGGGTGATGATATTATCATTGCTGATTTTATCTAGGGTGATTTTATCGAGGATGATTCTATTGTGAGTGATATTTGCAAGCATGATTTTATCGTGGGTTATTTTATCATTGGTGATGTTATCGAGGGTGTTTTATCGAGGGTGATTTTATCGTGAGTGGTTTTATCATGGGTCATTTTATAGTGCGTGATTATAGCGGCGGTGATTTTATCATGGGTGATTCTATCAAGGCTGATTTTATCGTTGGTGATTTTATCTTGGATGATTTTATTGAGGGTGATTTTATCGAGGGTGATTTTAGTGTGGGTGATTTTATCATGAGTGATTTTATCATGGATGATTTTTGCATGGGTGTCTTTATTGTGGGGGACTTTAGCATGGGTGATTTTAGTATGGGTGATTTTAGGGTGGGTGATTTTATCGAGGGTGATTTTATCGTGGGTGATTTTATCGTGGGTGATTTTATCGTGGGTGATTTTATCGTGGATGATTTTAGCATGGTTGATTTTATTGTGGGCGACTTTAGCATGGGTGATTTTAGTTTGGGTGATTTTAGTGTGGGTGATTTTATCGAGGGTGATTTTATCATGTGTGATTTTATCGTAGGTAATTTTAGTGTGGGTTATTTTATAATGGGTGATTTTATCGAGAGTGATGTTATCACGGGTGATTTTACAGAAGATGATTTTACCGAGAGTGATTTTATTGTGAGAGATTTCATCATGGATGATTTTATTGTAGGTGATTTTAGTGTGGGTTATCTACAGTGGCTGATATTATCGTGGGAGATTTTATCGAGAGTGATTTTATCGCAGATGATTTTATCGAAGGTGATTTTATCGTGGGTGATTTTATCATTAGTGATTTTATTGTGGGTGATTTTATCGTGGGTTATTTTGTCGAACGTGATTTTATTGTCGCTGATTTTAATGTCGGTAATTATATCTACGATGATTTTATCATGACTAATTTTATCGAGGGTTGTTTTATCGTGGGTGATTTTATCGTGTGTGATTTTATCAAATGTGATTTTATCGTGGCTGATTTTACTATCGGTGATTTTATCGTGGGTAATTTCATCAAGGGTGACTTTATCATGGGTGATTTTATCGTGGGTGATTTTATCGTGGGTGATTTTATCGAGAGTGATGTTATCACGTGTGATTTTATCTAGAGTGATTTTATCGCAAGTGATTTTATCGTGGGTGAATTTATCGTGAGTGATTTTATGAAGGGTGACTTTATCATGGGTGATTTTATCGTGGGTGATTTTAGTGTGGGTGAGTTTATCTTGGGTGATTTTATCGTGAGTGATTTTGTCGAGGGTGATTTTATCATGTATGATATTATCGTGGGTGATTTTACCGTGGGTTATTTTATCGTGGGTTATTTTATCAAGGGTGATTTTATCGTGGGTGATTTTATCGTAGGTGATTTTAGTGTGGGTGATTTTATCGTGGGTGATTTTATCAATGGTGATTTTATTGAGGGTGATGTTATTGAGGGTGATTTCATAGTGAGTTATTTTAGCATGGGTAATTTTAGTATGGGTGATTTCATAGTGAGTGATTTTATCGTGGGTGATTTTGTCAAGGGTGATTTTATCGTGGGTGATTTTAGCGAGGCTGATTTAATTATGGGTGATGATTTTATCATGGCTGATTTTATCTAGGGTGATTCTATCGAGGATGATTTTATTTTGAGTGATATTTGCATGCGTGATTTTATCGTGAGTGGTTTTATCATGGGTCATTTTATAATGCGTCATTATAGCGGCGGTGATTTTATAGTGGGTGATTCTATCGAGGTTGATTTTATCGTGGATGAATTTATCAAGGGCGATTTTATCGTGGGTGATTTTATCGTAGGTGATTTTAGTGTGGGTGATTTTATCGTGAGTGATTTTATCAATGGTTATTTTGTTGAGGGTGATTTTATTGAGAGTGATTTTATAATTGGCGATTTTATCATGGGTAATTTTATTGTGGGTGATTTCATAGTGAGTGATTTTATCGTGGGTTATTTTAGGGAGGCTGATTTCATCGTGGGTGATGATTTTGTCGTGGGTGATTTTATCTAGGGTGATTCTATCGAGGATGATTTTATTGTGACTTATATTTGCAAGCGTGATTTTATCGTGGGTGATTTTATTGAGGGTGATTTTATCGTGGGTGATTTTATCATGGGTCATTTTATAGTGCGTGATTATAGCGGCGGTGATTTTATCATGAGTGATTCTATCGAGACTCATTTTATCGTGGATGATTTTATCGTGGATGATTTTATTGAGGGTGATTTTATCGAGGGTGATTTTAGTGTGGGTGATTTTATCATGAGTGATTTTATCGTGGATGATTTTAGCATGGGTGATTTTACTGTGGGCGACTTTAGGATGGGTGATTTTAGTTTCGGTGATTTTATCGAGGGTGATTTTATCATGGGTGATTTTATCGTAGGTGATTTTAGTGTGGGTTATTTAATAATGGGTGATTTTATCGAGAGTGATGTTATTACGGGTGATTTTATCGAGAGTGATTTTACTGTGGGAGATTTTATCATGGATGATTTTATTGTAGGTGATTTTAGCGTGGGTTATTTATAGTGGCTGATATTATCGTGGGTGATTTTATCGAAAGTGATTTTATCGCGGATGATTTTATCGAAGGTGATTTTATTGTGGGTGATTTTATCATTAGTGATTTCATTGTGGGAGATTTTATTGAGGGTGATTTTATCGTCGGTGATTTTGTCGAACATGATTTAATTGTCGGTGATTTTAATGTCGGTGATTTTATCGAGGGATATTTTATCGTAGGTAATTATATCGACGATGATTTTATCATGATTAATTTTATCGAGGTTGGTTTTATTGTGGGTCATTTCAACAAGGGTGATTTTATCGTGGCTGATATTATCGTGGCTGATTTTAGTGTCGGTGATTTTATAAAGGGTGACTTTATCATGAGTGATTTTATCGTGGGTGATTTTAGTGTGGGTGAGTTTATCTTGGGTGATTTTATCATGGCTGATATTATCGTGGGTGATTTTATCGTGGGTGATTTTATCATGGGCGATTTTATCGTGGGTGATTTTATCGTAGGTGACTTGAGTGTGGGTAATTTTATCGTGATTGACTTTATCAATGGTGATTTTATTGAGGGTGATTTTATAATTGGTGATTTTATCATGGGTAATTTTAGTGTGGGCGATTTAATAGTGAGTGGTTTTATCGTGGGTGATTTTTTCAAGGATAATTTTATCGTGGGTGATTTTTTCAAGGGTGATTTTATCGTGGGTGATTTTAGCGAGGCTGATTTCACCGTGGGTGATGATTTGATCATGGGTGATTTTATCTAGGATGATTCTATCGAGGATGATTCTATTGTGAGTGTAATTTGCAAGCGTGATTTTATCGTGGGTGATTTGATCATTGGTGATTTTATTGAGGGTGATTTTATCGTGGGTGATTTTATCGAGCGTGATTTTATCGTGAGTGGTTTTATCATGGGTCATTTTATAGTGCGTGATTATAGCGGCGGTGATTTTAGAATCGGTGATTCTATCGAGGCTAATTTTATCATGGATGATTTTATCGTGGATGACTTTATTGAGGGTGATCTTATCGAGGGTGATTTTAGTGTGGGTGATTTTATCATGAGTGATTTTATCGTGGAAGATTTTAGCACGGGTGATTTTACTGTGGGCGACTTTACCATGTGTGATTTTAGTTTGGGTGATTTTAGTGTGGGTGATTTTATCGGGGGTGATTTTATCATGGGTGATTTTATCCTGGGTGATTTTATCGTAGGTGATTTTAGTGTGAGTTATTTTATAATGAGTGATTTTATCGTGTGTGATTTTATCGAGAGTGATGTTATCACGGGTGATTTTACCGAAGGTGTTCTATCGAGAGTGATTTTATTGCGGGAGATTTTATCGTGATTTTATCGTGGATGATTTTATCGAAGGTGATTTTATTGTGGGTGATTTTATCATTAGTGATTTTGTTGTGGGTGATTTTGTTCAGGTTGATTTTATCGTGGGTGACTTTGTCGAACATCATTTTATCGTCTATGATTTTAATGTCAGTGATTTTATCGAAGGAGATTTTATCGTAGTTATTTATATCGACGATGATTTTATCATGACTAATTTTATCGAGGGTGGTTTTATCGTTGGTGATTTTATTAGGTGTGATTTTATCGTGGCTGGTTTTAGTGTCGGTGATTTTATCATGGGTGATTTTATCAAGGGTGACTTTATCATGGGTGATTTTATCGTGGGTGATTTTAGTGTGGGTGAGTTTATCCTGGGTGATTTTATCGTGGGTGATTTTGTCGAGGGTGATTTTATCATGGATGATATTATCGTGGGTGATTTTATCGTGGGTGATTTTATCAAGGGCGATTTTATCGTGGGTGATTTTATCGTAGGTGATTTTAGTGTGGGTGATTTTATCGGGACTGATTTTATCAATGGTGATTTTGTTGAGGGTGATTTTATTGAGGGTGATTTTATAAAATGTGATTTTACCATGGGTAATTTTAGTGTGGGTGATTTCATAGTGAGAGATTTTATCGTGGGTGATTTTGTCAAGGGTGATTTTATCGTGGGTGATTTTAGCTAGGCTAATTTCATCGTGGGTGATGATTTTATCTTGGATGATTTTATCTAGGGTGATTCTATCGAGGATGATTTTATCGAGGATGATTTTATTGTGATTGATATTTGCAAGCGTGATTTTATCGTGGGTGATTTTATCATTGGTGATTTTATCGAGGGTGATTTTATCGTGGGTCATTTTATAGTGCGTGATTATAGCGGCGGTGATTTTATCATGAGTGATTCTATCGAGGCTGATTTTATCGTGGATGATTTTATCGTGGATGATTTTATTGAGGGTGATTTTATTAAGGGTGATTTTAGTATGGGTGATTTTATCATGAGTGATTTTATCGTGGATGATTTTAGCATGGATGATTTTATTGTGGGCGACTTTAGCATGGGTGATTTTAGTTTGGGTGATTTTAGTGTGGGTGATTTTATCGAGCGTGATTTTATCATGGGTGATTATATTGTAGGTGATTTTAGTGTCGTTATTTTATAATGGGTGCTTTTATCGTGGGTGATTTTATCGAGAGTGATGTTATCACAGGTGATTTTACCGAAGGTGATTTTATCGAGAGTGATTTTATTGTGGGAGATTTTATCATGGATGATTTTATTGTAGGTGATTTTAGTGTGGGTTATTTATAGTGGCTGATATTATCGTGGGTGATTTTATCGAGACACTACTACAAAAATGGGATTCAACGTCATCAAACAACGTCGGTTATAAATATAACCGACGTTGTTTTACACGTGGTGGCAAAGTAGTAAGTATAAAGACATTTTCCACGTCGGTTAGAAATACAACCGTCATCGAAAATATAACAACGTCGGTTATTTATATAACCGACGTTGATAGTCATTAAATAACCTCATTTGTGATTTAACCGTCGTGGAATTGTTGAGTATCAACGTTAGTTACTAAATAAACCGACGTTGTATAGTGATTTAACGTCAGTTTTTTCAGTAACCGACGTTGATGGTTATTATTTCAAACCCCTCAGCCCCATTTCTTCTATTTTTCTGCGCGCTTCCCCTATCTCCCTCTGTCGCGACTTGTAGTGCCATTTTTCCCTCTTCGAGCTCTCTCTCCCTCTGTTTCGCTTTGTCTCTATAATCGGAGGTAAGTTTCGTTTTCGTTGTTGAACTTTTCCTTTTAGCCTCTGTTTTCATTTTCGTTGTTCATTTTTTTGTTTTTGCCTCTGTTTTCTTTTTTGTATGAGCCATGATTGAGGTGAGCAAAACTGGAGCATTTTGTTGTTCATTTCGTTTGTGTTTGGTTCTGCGTTCTTAGTAGCTAGCTTTTGAGAATGGGTTGAACCTTTGACATTGATTGAGTACCAAGGTAGACTGAAGCAGTTTTTCTGATTCGTTTGACCTTGGTGGGGACTGTGTTGAGGAGGGCAGTCTCTAGGGACACTTCTCGTGGTTCGTTTGACCTTGGTGGGGACTGTGTTGGTTACATTAAGATCATTTCCAATTGTGCCTGCATTGTTTTTCTGGGTTCGGAGCTGTGAGTGTGATTTTTTGGCCATGGAAAGTTGGAAAAAATAGAAACTAAGATATAGGATTTTTCAGGAAGGGATTCAAAACTATTCTTTTATGGATATTTTTAGAATATTTCTATTTCAACACAAACAAGAAGGAATAGGAATCGGACTCTAGGAAAAGACAAAGAATCCCCCTTAGGGTAATTTTTCCATATTTTTCCTTTTTTTGAGATATCTATCTATATAGATAGATATCGATTTGATGTTTAGTATTGAATCCAATTTGATTGTATTTTACAATAGAAAAAGATTTGTATAATAGTACTCTCTATTATAGAAAAGGGAAAGATTAAAAAAAAATTGTGCCATAACCATAATAGTCGAATTTATTGGGGGGTTTCAAAAACAAAGTAAAATATATCCATTAATGGTGCATTGCATAGATAGAAAATGAGTTTATATATGTATAAAAATGTGTGGTAAGAGGGAGGGCATGTCATTGGTGTGTGCAACAGTACTACTTTGACTATTAATGTATGCTCACTCTCAACCACTACTTAATGAATTTTATTATTCTTCATTTATAGTCTCATCTTGCAAGATGGATCGAAGTTGGTTAAATACAAATCGCATGTCAAAAGAGTATGAGAATGGAGTTGAAGAATTTATAGAATATGCGAAACAAAATGGCCCAAATTTTAATGGAAAATTGTATTGTCCGTGCGTTAATTGTCTAAATGGGAGAACACAAGACATAGTACTAATACAGGAGCATCTTATTTGCGATGGAATGATGAAGAATTACACAACTTGGACTTGGCATGGTGAAAGGATTGATAATTCAGCTAGATCATAAACTAACGAGGAAGATGTCACCGTTGAAGATCGAATAGAGGACATGCTGGGTGATGTAGGTGAAAGTAGCTTCCTTAAAGCACATGCCCCTTTATATGATACATTGAGGACAGATTCAGAGACTCCATTGTATCCTGGCTGTAAATCTTTCACACGATTGTCATCGACACTAAGATTGGTGAATTTGAAGGCAAAATATGGTTGGACTGATACAAGTTTTAATGAATTACTCCATATATTAAAGGATATGCTCCCAAATAATAATACTTTGCCAAACCGTATGTATGAAGCGAAGAAGATACTTTGTCCGATGGGTTTAGAATATAAAAAGATACATGTTTGTCCTAATGACTGTGTGTTATACAGGAAAGAGTTTAAATCTCTTAACAATTGTCCAAGATGTGGTGTATCACGTTATAAAGTTAAGGATGAGGATAATGTGGGTGAGGACATTGATAAAAAGTCTCCTCCTGCAAAGGTTGTCTGGTATCTTCCAATAATTCCTAGGTTTAAGCGGTTGTTCGCCAATCCGGGAGATGTAGTGTTATGGCAGTCAAAGGCCCAATCACCTACTGGCCAGCTTCGACATCCAGTTGATTCTCCACAATGGAAGAAATTTGACTGTCTATTTCCAAGTTTTGGTAGCGATGCAAGAAACCTGAGACTAGGATTAGCTACAGACGGAATGAACCCTTTTGGGAATTTAAGTACCAACCATAGCTCATGGCCAGTTTTATTGGTGATTTACAATCTTCCACCATGGTTGTGCATGAAGCGTAAATATGTTATGTTGTCGATGATGATTGCAGGTCCAAGACAGCCAGGAAATGACATTGATGTGTATCTAAGTCCTTTGATAGAAGACTTAAAGCTATTGTGGGAGGAAGGAGTTGATGTGTTTGATGGCTATTTGCAGCAGAGCTTTAAGTTGCGTGCAATGTTATTTTGTACCATCAATGATTTCCTAGCATATGGAAACTTAAGTGGCTATAGTGTAAAGGGTCATTATGCTTGTCCTATCTGTGAAGAAGATACTAGTTATCTTCAACTGAAACATGGGAAGAAGACAATTTATAATAGACGCAGAAAATTTCTATCAAAAGACCATCCATATCGTAAATTGAAGAAAGCTTTTAATGGTTATCAGGAGGATGAAATTGCCAAAGAACCATTACCTGGTGAAGTTTATGATCGGGTGAGGAATATCAACATTCCATTTGGGAAGTTCCAAAAAAAGTCTTCAAACAAAAACTTATGGAAAAAGAAATCAATTTTCTTTGATCTTCCATATTGGAGGCACTTAGATGTACGTCACTGTATCGATGTCATGCATGTGGAGAAAAATGTTTGTGATAGTCTCATTGGCACACTTTTGAACATTAAAGGAAAGACAAAAGATGGAGTCAATGCCCGTCAAGACCTAGCTGAAATGGGAATTGGTGCAGAATTACATCCAAGACCTGAAGGCAAGAGAACATATCTACCACCAGCATGTCACACTCTGTCAAAAAAGGAGAAAAGAAGTTTATGTGGTTGTCTTCGCGGTATTAAAGTGCCACAAGGATACTCTTCAAATATTAAGAGCCTTGTATCCATGAAATATCTGAAGTTGGTGGGGTTAAAGTCTCACGACTGTCATGTTTTAATGCAGCAACTCTTACCTGTTGCTATACGTGACATATTACCCAAGGATGTCAGACATGCCATTATGCGTCTATGTTTCTTCTTTAATCAAATATGTGCCAAGGTGATTGATGAAAAGTTGTTGGATGAATTGGAAAATGAGGGTGCAGTCATATTATGTTTGTTGGAGATGTATTTTTCCCCCTCTTTCTTTGATATTATGGTCCACTTAATTGTTCATCTAGTTAGAGAGATTCGCTTGTGTGGGCCAGTTTGTTTGAGGTGGATGTACCCAATTGAGAGATACATGAAGATCTTTAAAGGGTATTCTAAAAATCCATACAGACCTGAAGCTTCTATTGTTGAAAGTGATATTGCAGAAGAAGCCATAGAATTTTGTTCAAAATACTTAGCACAAACAGAACCCATTGGTGTTCCTACTAGTCGTCATGATGATAGAATAAATGGTAAGGGTACTCGTGGGATAAAAGTTGAAACCAAAGATCTTCATTTGTTGAGTATGGCACACTTGTATATTCTGAATAATACTGATGAAGTTCTTCCCTACATAGATGCTCATAAACAGATCTTGAAGGAACTTAACCCTAAAATGAGTGAAAGGTTGTTGGTTAAGGATCATAACAACCAATTTGTTAGTTGGTTTAAAAATAAAGTCTTTTCAGATCATAATGTCTCTGATACATTGAAATGGCTAGCACATGGTCCTAGACATAATGTCATCACTTGGACTGTGGCTATGACATTAACAAATACTCTTTCTACACAAAGCTGCAAGATGAAAAGAGCACGGTCCAAAATAGTGGAGTATCTATTGAAGCCACCTCAATGCACTTTTCTAGTTCAAAGGACAAAAATCCAATCGTGGCATCCATGAGTTACTTTGGGTACATTGAGGAAATTTGGGAGGTCGATTACACTAAATTCAAAGTACCTTTATTTAAATGTCAATGGATTGATAGCAATATTGGTGTTCAAATTGACCAGATGGGCTTTACTTTGATTGATCTTAAGAAGTTTGGTCATAAAGAAGAGCCATTTATACTAGCACAACAAGCAAAACAAGTTTTTTACATCACAGACCCATGTAATGGTAGGTGGTCTATAGTCCTAAAAGGAAAAGTCAATGATATCACAATTGGGTACGATGATGATGATGGTGATGAGACCATTGACATCCCTATTTAACAACGAATGCCTACTACTATAGACTATATAGAAGACGACTTGGTCCATGCAACTCGGCATGACCATGATGAAGGCATATGGGAAAACTTAACTATCTAAGTTATGTAAACCTTAGTATTGTCGTTATTAATTTTATTATATAGATTTGATCATTTCAATGTTTATTTGTGCTATAATTAAGTTACGTGTTCTAATAAAGCTTTTATTTTTGTTGAATACAGGCACATGGCATCTCCTCCGGCATCTCCTCCACCATCTCCTCCGGCCACCAACTTCGAAGAAGAGTCGGCAAGCCACACGACTGAAAGGCTTGACTGTTAGACACATGTCTGGAGAAAAGCTGACTGTGTCTGTTGATCCTAAGACTGGAAAGGTCTCAGGTCCACATAGTACCCAATTTAATAGCTATTTGGGTATACTGGCTAGAGAAAAGGTATTTATTGTAGTGAAGTATTTCTTTAAATTATTATCTACTTTGAATGTTTAGTTTATATTTATTTGATATATTTGTATGTAGGTCTCTATTCTTCATCCATCGTGGGATTATGTGGAGGAGACTGTGAAGAATTTGATTTGGCAAGATCTCTTGGTAAGTACTAAATTAATACTTCCTTCACATATCATTGACTTGTTCATATACTCAAGTTAACTAACTACTTCTTTACTGTAGGAACATTTTGATCTTGTAAATTCTGATATGGTAAGGAGGAAGATTCTGAGTTCTATAGCAAAAATGTGGAGACAATTCAAATCCACATTGACTACTAAGTGGGTTTTTGTAGAAGATGTTGTTAAGAAGGGATTGACTCCTTGCCAAAAATATGGCATAGATGAGGACACATGGAAGAAATTTGTGCATTCTAAGAAAGCTCCTTTGGGAGGTATGATTTTCCTTGTTTAATTTTGGCTTAACTTAAATTGCTAGTTACTTACTCTATCTTATTCTATTTCTTGTAGGAAAAAAGATTAAAAGCAAAGGAGATTCAGAGAAGAAATGTGGCCCCCCATTGTTTGTCTCGTGGAGGATATGATCTATTGACAAAGAAAATGATGGAGGAGAAGAAACAAATGCGGGAGTCAGAGTTATCATCCTCTGGTTTAAGCCAAGAGGAAATTCCTCCACCATCTCCTCCAACACGTCACCAGAAGTGGAAGAGGGCTCGCACAAAATCTTCTGGTCAGATGACATCTGAGGAAGCTAGGCAGATTGCTTCAAAAATTGTAAGTGAAATGATTGATTCCCTTACTTTCATTTTAGTTACGCTTGTCCTAATTTTGATCTTTTAATATTTTATTGTAGGATGAGCTAGAGGAGCAATTGAATCAGGGATCTTTCATCCCTCGTGGTCGTGATGATATCTTGACAAGGGCTATTGAAAGACCTTAACATCCTGGCCGTGTTCGTGCTGCTGGTAAAGGGGTGGGAGTGCGACAGTATTTTGGACCACCATCAAAGGATTCCCACTCCTCCACATCATTTAGCCAAGAAGATATTGCTGAACTAGAGAGGACCCTCATGGCAAGACTAGAGGAGCAGTTGACTCCAACCCTCACTACAAGACTTGAGGAGCAATTGACTCCATCCATCACTGCACGAGTCAGGGAGGAGTTCAGGCAGGCCTTTGGTCCGACTCTAGCATCGATTTCACAATCCATGCAACCCGTTGAGCCTGTTCCTCCTACATCAGGTAGCTACTTATATCTTATGATTTATTTAATTACTTGCTAACTTAATTTACAAGTTTATATTTATTTAATATTTGTAGGTGCACGAGTTAGCATTAAGGGTAGTTGTGCTGACTCGATTACTGCTGAAGGGACTAGTGAAGGGCCTGTTGTTGATCCCAACACATCCACAGGGCTGAATAAATGTGGATTGTGGATTGAGGATGATAAGGGTCAACAAAAATTGGTGGCCCATGCATCAGTTGACTTCGAGGCTTCAACCATCCACACTGTTGCTTTGGCACGTAACTTAGTCAAAGTGGTGGTTGAAGAGGTTATACATGCTTATGCTCTAGTCCCTATCCCCACTGATGAGGTGCAGACAGTGGAACAGGCCCTTCAAACCTTCATTGCGTGGCCTAAGCATTTGGTAAAACCGCTTGTTGCAAAAGTTTGTCTCTCATTTCTAACTTTAACATTAATTTAATTATTTACTTGATTGTTACTAATTATTATGTACAATCATGCATTTAATAAGGATAAGGAGAAGGAGAAGGAGAAGACACCACATGTGGAGGAATCATCAAGACCAATATATGATTTGCTGGTAATTTCTCCACATTTGTTTATAAAGGAATACGAACTACAATGGGATGCTCGGTTATTTGGGGTGCAGAATGAAGAATTCCCTATATACATTGCCTATATAGATGCCTTGAAGATTGCACAAGGAAATCAATGTCTAAACATAGCTGTTCTACAAGTTTGGACACTGTAAGTACATATATAGCTTTTACATACACTGCTTTATTTAGGGTTATATGACATGTATGCATGTTAACGACATTGGTATATTATAGGATGCTGCATCAGATGGCAGAGGAGTAAGGCTGTATAGATACTTATGGATTCCTGGAGCCCCAATCAATACAAAAATCAGGAAATAGAAGAGAAGAAGTTCAAAAATATATCCAAAGCTGGGTGATGGAGTCAAAGCGAGATATATACCTTGGGGCTTATTTAAACCAGTAAGTTATGCAAAATATCATTTTTCCCTACATTATTCTATTCAATAACTTCTAATTATTGGTAATTATACAGAAATCATTGGCAGCTATTGGTTATCTTACCTAAGAAGAATGTTGTGTGTTGGTTCTGCTCATTGGGGAGGAAACCTGACATTGACATCAAAAGTATTGTAAACGGGTATGTATTTTTAACATCCTACTTGTATTTTTATATGAGTTCTTTTATTTTAAAGCCTAAACCCTAACCAATATTTTTCATTAGTGTACTTAAGGTTTGCACTAGTTTACGTGGAAAACACACAAGCATCCCTCCAACTTGGAATTTTATTACGGTATGTACCTTTTTAGTGTATCTAATTTAAGTTTTTATGCTAAACTATATATTAATAAGTCGTATTTTTTAGTGTAACAAACAACCTAGTTCTTTGGAGTGTGGATATTACGTGATGTATTGGATGTGGGTCATTATTTTTGGAAACATTAAAGATACTTGGGATGAGGTAAGTATCATCTTATTTAACTAAATTGTTACATTCAATTTATTTGTTATAATCGGAACTAATCAATAAGTTATTTCATTTTTACAGGCATTTGTAGAAAAAGAAGCATTGCCTAGTCAAACCATACAAATGGTTAGAGACAAATGGGCAGAACACTTTGTTAAAATTAGGAACAAACAATTGAACATACAGAGTTAGGGAATTAGCCACACTTGTACCAAATCAAATTAGGAAGGAACAAACAATTGCACATAGAGAGAGAGTTAGGGTTTTGTTTACTTCTTGTATCTAAATGATTAATTGTAATAGTATTATTTATGAAATGGAAATTTTGTTTCATTATTTGTAATTGTAATTGTAATTGTTACTTGTTATAATAACATTTCATTAATATATATGCGATTACCAGGTTTTATAACAGAAATATTAATATAAAACAATTTCAAATTTCAAAAATTTATCGAAAATCTACGTCGGTTATGGTAGAAAACGACATTAAATCACTTAAATAAACATATTTCAACGTCGGTTATTAAAATAACCGACATTATATAATAAAGTTTTAACGTCGGTTACTAAAATAACCGACGTTATATCATGAAGTGTCAACGTCGGTTATTAAAATAATCGACATTATATAGTAAAGTTTTAATGTCGGTTAACAAAATAACCGACGTTATATGAAGTTTCAACGTCGGTTATTTTAATAATCGACGTTAAATTTAACATCGCCTGATTCAACGACGCCTCGTTAATCGATGTTAAATGTCCTATATAACCGACGTAAAAAGGCCTTTTTCTAGTAGTGAGAGTGATTTTATCGCGGATGATTTTATCGAAGGTGATTTTATCTTGGGTGATTTTATCATTAGTGATTTTATTGAGGGTGATTTTATTGAGGTTGATTTTATCATGGGTTATTTTGTCGAACGTGATTTTATTGTTGGTGATTTTAATGTTGGTGATTTTATCGAGGGAGATTTTATCGTAGGTAATTATATCTACGATGATTTTATCATGATTAATTTTATCGAGGGTGGTTTTATGGTAGGTGATTTTATCGTGGATGATTTTATCAAGGATGATTTTATCGTCGCTGATTTTAGTGTCGGTGATTTTATCGTGGGTGATTTTATCAAGGGTAACTTTATCATGGGTGATTTTATCGTGGGTGATTTTAGTGTGGGTGAGTTTATCCTAGGTGATTTTATCGTGGGTGATTTTATCGTAGGTGATTTTAGTGTGGGTGATTTTATCGTGGTTGATTTTATCAATGGTGATTTTGTTGAGGGTGATTTTATAATTGGTGATTTTATCATGGGTAATTTTAGTGTGGGAGCTTTCATAGTGAGTGATTTTATTGTGGGTGCTTTTGTCAAGGGTGATTTTATCGTGGGTGATTTTAGCGAGGCTGATTTCATCGTGGGTGATGATTTTATCTTGGGTGATTTTATCTAGGGTGATTCTATCGAGGATGATTCTATTGGGAGTGATATTTGCAAGCGTGATTTTATCGTGGATGATTTTATCGAGGGTGATTTTATCGTGGGTGATTTTATTGTCGGCTATTTTATAGTTGGTGATTTTATCGAGGGTGATTTTATCATGGGTGATTTTATCGAGGGTGATTTTATCGTGAGTGGTTTTGTCATGGGTCATTTTATAGTGTGTGATTTTAGCGACGGTGATTTTATCATGGGTGAGTCTATCGAGGCTGATTTTATTCTGGGTGATTTTATCGTGGATGATTTTATCGTGGATTATTTTATTGAGGGTGATTTTATCGAGGGTGATTTTAGTGTGGGTGATTTGATCATGAGTGATTTTATCGTGGGTGATTTTATCGAGAGTGATGTTATCACGGGTGATTTTACCGAAGGTGATTTTATCGAAAGTGATTTTATTGTGGGAGATTTTATCGAGAGTGATTTTATTGCGGATGATTTTATCGAAGATGATTTTATCATGGATAATTTTAACAATGGTGATTTTATCGAGGGTGATTTTATAGTAGGTGATTTTATCGTTGGTGATTTTACTTGGGGTGATTTTATCTTGTGTGATTTTATCGGGGCTGATTTTAAGAGGGTTGATTTATCATGGGGGAGTTTATGGTGGGTGATTTTATAGTTCGTGATTTTGTCGAGTGTGATTTTTTCAAGGGTGATTGTATCGTGGTTTATTTATCACGGGTGATTTTGTTGAGGATGATTTATCATTGGTGAATTTATCCTGGTTGAATTTAATGAGGGTTAGTTTATCGTGGGTGATTTTGCCGAGGGTGATTTTATCAAGGGTGATTTTATTGTTGGTGATTTTATCGTGGGTTATTTTATTGAGGGTGATTCTATCGTGGGTGATTTTATCGAGGTTGATTTTATTAAGGGTGATTTTATCGAGGGTTATTTTATCGTGGGTGATTTTATCATAGTGTGATTTTATCAAGTGTGATTTTATCATGGGTGATTCCATCGTGGGTAATTTTCGTGTCCATGAATTTATTGTGGGTGATTTTAGTGTGGATGAGTTTATCGAGGGTGATTTTATAGTGGGTGATTTTATCGTGGGTGATTTTATTTGGGGTGATTTTATCTTGTGTGATTTTATCAGGGCTGATTTTATAGAGGGTGGATTTATCATGGGGGAGTTTATGGCGGGTGATTTTATCGTGCGTGATTTTGTCGAGTGTGATTTTATCAAGGGTGATTTTATCGTTGGTGATTTATCAAGGGTGATTTTATTCAGGGTGATTTTATCATTGGTGAATTTATCATGGTTGATTTTAGTGAGGGTGAATTTATCGTGACTGATTTTTTCGAGGGTGATTTTATCAAGGGTGATTTTATGGTCGGTGATTTTATCGTGGGTTATTTTATTGAGGGTGATTCTATCGTGGGTGATTTTATCGAGGGTAATTTTATCGAGGTTTATTTTATTATGGGTGATTTTATAGAGAATTATTTTATCGTGGGTGATTTTATCAAGGGTGATTTTGTCGAGGGTGATTTTATCAAGGGTGATTTTATCTTGGGTGATTTTATCGTGGGTTATTTTATTGAGGGTGATTCTATCGTGGGTGATTTTATTGAGGCTGATTTTATTATGGGTGATTTTATCGAGGGTTATTTTATCGAGGGTTATTTTATCATGGGTAATTTTATCATAGTTTGATGTTATTAAGGCTGATTTTATCATGGGTGATTTCATCGTGGGTGATTTTGTCGAGGGTGATTTTATCGTGTGTGATTTTGTCGAGGGTGATTTTATCATGGGTAATTTTAGCAATGGTGATTTTATCCATGGTGATTTTATAGTTGGTGATTTTATCGTGGGTGATTTTACTTGGGGTAATTTTATCTTGTGTGATTTTATCAGGGCTGATTTTATAGAGGGTGGATTTATCATGGGGGAGTTTATGGTGGGTGATTTTATAGTGCGTGATTTTGTCTAGTTTGATTTTATCAAGGGTGATTGTATCGTGGGTGATTTATCAAGGGTGATTTTATCATTGGTGAATTTATCATGGTTGATTTTAATGAGGGGGATTTTATCGTGGGTTATTTTGTCGAGGGTGATTTTATCAAGGGTGGTTTTATCGTGGGTTATTTTATTGAGGGTGATTCTATCGTGGGTGATTTTATCGAGGTTAATTTTATTATGGCTGATTTTATCGAGGGTTATTTTATCGTGAGTGATTTTATCATAGTGTGATTTTATCAAGGGTGATTTTATCATGGGTGATTTTATCATGGGTGATTTCATCATGGGTAATTTTCGTGTCGGTGATTTTATCGTGGGTGGTTTTAGTATGGGTGAGTTTATCCTGGGTGATTTTAACGTGGGTGATTTTGTCGAGGGTGATTTTATAGTGGGTGATTTTATTTGGGATTATTTTATCTTGTGTGATTTTATCGGGGCTGATTTTACAGAGGTTGGATTTATCATGGGGGAGTTTATGGCGAGTGGTTTTATCGTTCGTGATTTTGTCGAGTGTGATTTTATCAAGGTTGATTTTATCGTGGGTGATTTGTAAAGGGTGATATTATTGAGGGTGATTTTATCATTGGTGAATTTATCATGGTTGATTTTAATGAGGGTTAGTTTATCGTGGGTGATTTTATTGCGGGTGATTTTATCGAGGTTGATTTTATTATGGGTGATTTTATCGAGGTTGATTTTATTATGGGTGATTTTATCGAGGGTTATTTTATCGTGGGTGATTTTATCATAGTGTGATTTTACCAAGGGTGATTTTATATGGGTGATTTCATCGTGGGTAATTTTCGTGTCGGTGATTTTATCATCGGTGATTTTAGTGTGGGTGAGTTTATCTTGGGTGATTTTATCATGGGTGATTTTGTTGAGGGTGATTTTATCATGGGTAATTTTAACAATAGTGATTTTATCGAGGGTGATTTTATAGTGGGTGATTTCATCGTGGATGATTTTACTTGGGGTGATTTTATCTTGTGTGATTTTATCGGGGCTGATTTTATAGAGGGTGGATTTATCATGGGGGAGTTTATGGTGGGTGATTTTATAGTGCGTGATTTTGTCGAGTGTGATTTTATCAAGGGTGATTGTATCATGGGTGATTTATCAAGGGTGATTTTATTGAGGGTGATTTTATCATTGGTGAATTTATCATGGTTGATTTTAATGAGGGTGAGTTTATCGTGGGTGATTTTGTCGAGGATGATTTTATCAAGGGTGATTTTATTGTGGGTTATTTTATGGAGGGTGATTCTATCGTGGGTGATTTTATCGAGGGTGATTCTATCGTGGGTGATTTTATCGAGGGTGATTTTATTGAGGTTGATTTTATTATGGGTGATTTTTTATGAGACTCATTTCTAGTCCATCGAAGCATGTGATTTGGACCACAATTGTATTTGCCGCACAAGTTTTAAATTGGCACAAGTGCAGCTCATGCGTACCACGAGTCATCAACACATAAATTAAGCTCCAGAACTCAATTGGACTCCAAATTGGATGAGATTTGATTTATTGATTAGCTGACTTATTGGGATTTAATCAAGCCTTTGAATCACTTGATTTGAACTTAAATTTAATTTTCCATAAATTATTGAATTGGGCTTCACCAGGCCAGACCAGCCTAGCGAACATGTCTGAATGATTTATTTGTTGAAAGCACGCCAGATCTCCAAATTGAATGAGAATGGTGGCTTCTTGAAGATAAGATGATGTAGGCCCCTTTTATGGATTATGGTTTGAGTTGATGATTAGATTGATTTTAGAGGAAAACCCCAAAGAAAATCCCCACTGGACATTAAGATAACATGATGTTATCTAGATGTGAAGGTTCATTTCAAATGGCATTCAAGACGAGGAAAAGCAAAATATGATATTGGGACAATTAATCAAACACATGGTAGGAAAACGGAAATAAAAATCAACATAACATAAACTAAGTGAAAAGAGGATAAGAACCAAATGAAGTGAAATGGCAATGGATGAGTCACGCCACTTGGGTGGTGGATACCCAAGATAAGTGGTGGTGCCGCCACTTGAATCACACTCAAGATAAGGCTAAGAGAGGGTGAGGAACACTCACAACACAAGCTAAAAATTTCTCACAATATTTCTATCATTCAAAAGTCCCCTTACAAGGTGAATGGGAGCCTTATTTATAGGCTTGGATGGCCCCCAAATTACAATCAAATGCAGCTGAAATTACATGTAAATTAACCCTAAAGAATGGTCTAGAAACTAGGTTTACATCCTCCTAAAGGGCCAAGGAAGTGGGCTGGCTGCATGGGGGTACTAAAAGAACTAAAAAAGTGGGTTGTAATAAGAAAAAGGGCTGCAAAAACGTGGAACTTAGGAAGAGAAGGGGGGTGCACCCCTCAAGGTATTTGATGGCTCCAAAGCGCAAAATGTGATGAGGGTGAGCTTATCCAAGGTGTGGTGCTTTTAGAAAGTCCTACAAAACAAAGGAAAATAAGCCCAATTAAAATTAAGCTTAATAAGAAATTAAAATGGAAAGTAAAGAGAGGGTTTTAAGAGATGCAAGGGTGTCTTTTCTAGTCATGCTTATAGTAATCCTCCTAAGACACCCTTGGTCTTCTTCTTTTGGGCTCAAGGCTTCATCATCCTCCCCCCCTTGGAGAGAATTCGACCACGAATTAGGAAAACCTGCATCCAAAGGAGAAAGATCACTCACGTTAAAGGTTGTACTCACATTATACTCTGGTGGAAGATCTAACTCGTGCATTATTATTTATTTTGCGAACCACTTGGAAAGGTCCGTCACCTCTAGGGTTTAGTTTGGACTTCCTTTGGGTAGGAAATCTTTCCTTCCTCAAACGGAGCCAAACCCAATCCCCTGATTGGAAGGTAACTTCCTTCCTTCCCTTGTTGGCGCGCTTCTCTACTTGACTCACCTTCTTCTCAATCCTCTCTTTCACTTTGATGTGCAACTCCTTAATCAATTTTGACCTTTGCAGGCCATCATTGCTACACCAAGCTTCATGAGTGGGGAGGGGAAGGAGGTCAAGAGGAGTCAAGTGATTAAACCCATAAACAACCTCAAAAGGGGAGTGAGAAGTAGTGGAATGAACCACTCTATTATATGCAAACTCAACATGGGGAAGAATGTTTTCCCACTCCCTTGGATTCGCCGAGATCATGCATCTTAAGAGTTGAAACAAAGTCCTATTGACCACTTCCGTTTGACCATCTGTTTGTGAGTGGCACGAGGTAGAAAACAAGAGTTTGGTGCCAAGCTTTCACTACTACAAAAAGGGGTTTCAACGTCACAGAACAACGTCGGTTACCAATATAACCGACGTTGTTTTAGACGCGGTGGCATAATTATAAATATTAGTACATTTTCCACGTCGGTTACAAATACAACCGACGTAGAAACTATAACAACGTCGGTTATGTATTTAACCGACGTTGATACTCGACAATCAACGTCGGTTTAAAATATAACCGACGTAAAAATTTGATTTAACGTTGTTTTGAATTTATAACCGACGTTGAAAGTTCTTATTTCATCACTCCCAGCCAGTCACTCTTCTATTTTTCCAGTTCACCAGTACTCCTCGTTTCTCCCTCTCTCGCGAGTTCCATTGCCCAGTCTTCTATTTCACCACCACCACCGCCACCACTGCCACCACCTCCGTCAGTTGTTGTTTCGGTCTTCTCTGGTTGTTGTTGCTGAGTTGATGCGTCATTCGCCACGAACAGGTAAGGGTTCCTATCTCCCTCTGTTTCCCTTTGCACTGTTTAATATATTCAAACTTGTTAGTATTGTGATAATGATTCGTCCTGATGTGTTTAAACCACATTTCCATAATGTTCAACCTTGTGCATACTGGTTCTACTTGCATTGTGATTTTTGTGTATATCCGACCCCTTTTGACTTAGACGTGTGAATATCATAACTTTTTGAATATAGTTTGACTGCATTGTGTATATACTGTTTAACTGGTCCCGAATCATTGCAATGAGCAAGTCCAGTCTGGTATTTGTACACAGTACTTGCTGTTCTTCATGTACTGAATGTAATTCCTGTTACCCCTTGACTTTGGCAATTTCCCAAAGATTTTCATGTCATGAACTAATCTGATACAAAATATGCATGTTTTTATGTGTATACTACAGAGGAGATAGTTATTTGTTCAAACTTAGAAGTGTGAAATTGATAATTCTGTTGTTGAAACATGATTTGATTAGATTATTATAAATAAGGAAATAATGTTTATTTCAACAATAATAATAGTTTATGATACACAATCTGTGGAAGTGCTTATATTTCTAGAAAAGAAACTTAACATTTTCACAAGGTTAAAGTTAACTTATATATAGAAGTTCTCTAAATTTTATTTAAGTTGTACAGAAAAGTCTTTTTCTTTGTCTTTTTCTTCTAGAAATGCTTTTGACATTCTGTGGAGAAGTTTGTCCAAGAAAATGGTTTTACAACATTTAAAGAATTACTATTTTTAGCTTTTTAGAGCCTTGTTGTAACAATAAATTTGAACTATTGTGACCCACAAGTTGAAATGTAGCCTTGTTGTGGCCAAATTCTAAAATGAGAGAAAAATACATTTTAGAGATTGTTATATATGTATTTGATTTTATCACAATTCTTGATTTTCTAATCAATGATTATGAGTGTACTTTATTGTCTAATGTTCATCTCCACACTTTAGAGAAGCTAGAAGCAAAATCCAGTTACTATGTGGGATCCTTGCACACTAGCTAGCCCTTTTTGGCATCTTTAGCTGCTGAGAAAAAGTTAAAACAGCTTCTTTTTTTTTTCCATTTGGTGAAGCTTAAATAATAAATATAATTTTTAATTTTTGTTTTAATAAATATTGAATAAAAGCAACCATCCTCCTTTTGCTTATCATTAAAAGGGGAATACCTCTTGAACATGGAAACATTATGATAAATGGGACTTTAAAAATTTGGATCCTTCTTTATAATTGGTGCATTTTCAATCTTTGATCTGGCCTGCAGTAGCTCTATTATATTATTTTTTAAGGAGTTTAATGACTTCCTTTCTTATGTTTATTATTCATGTTATTTATTTCAATTCTATTTTATAAGTTAACTGGACACAGGGTGCTAACTGGACACAAGACTTGAAGCTGTCTTAGGAGCAATTTCAAAGTACACTCACACTTCAAACTTGAGGTTAGTTAAGTTGTTTATTGCCTTTTTCGCCTTTAACATAGGATTTGATGCATCATTTAATGTATAACCAAGAATATGGTATGTATATAACTAAAGTTTAGCATCATTTAATGGTCTGGTAGAGTAGTGGGGGTAGGGGCAGATGACACTGATACTAAGATTCAAATTAGAATCTTAGTATTTATCCAATTATGGTGGTAAGAGGGAGGGCATATCATTGGTGTGTGCAAAGTACTACTTTGACTATTGATGTATGCTCACTCTTAACCACTACTGAATGGATTTTATTATTCTTCAGGTGTAGTGTCATCTTGCCAAAATAAGATGGATCGAAATTGGTTAAATACAAATCGTATGTCAAAAGAGTATGAGAATGGAGTTGAAGAATTTTTAGAATATGCCAAAGGAAATGGCCCAAATTTTAATGGAAAATTGTATTGTCCGTGCGTTAATTGTCTAAATGGGAGAACACAAGACATTGGAGTAATACGGGAGCATCTTATTTGTGATGGAATGATGAAGAATTACACAACTTGGACTTGGCATGGTGAAAGGATTGATAATTCAGCAAGATCACAAACTAACGAGGAAGAAGACACCGTTGAAGATCGAATAGAGGACATGCTCGGTGATGTGGGTGAAAGTAGCTTCCTTAAAGCACATGCCCCTTTATATGATACATTGAGGACAGATTCAGAGACTCCATTGTATCCTGGCTGTAAATCTTTCACACGATTGTCATCGACACTAAGATTGGTGAATTTGAAGGCAAAATATGGTTGGACTGATACAAGTTTTAATGAATTACTCCATATATTAAAGGATATGCTCCCAAACAATAATACTTTGCCAAACCGTATGTATGAAGCGAAGAAGATACTTTGTCCGATGGGTTTAGAATATAGAAAGATACACGCTTGTCCTAATGACTGTGTTATACAGGAAAGAGTTTAAATCTCTTAACAATTGTGTCCAAGATGTGGTGTATCACGTTATAAAGTTAAGGACGAGGATAATGAGGCTGAGGACATTGATAAAAAGGCTCCTCCTGCAAAGGTTGTCTGGTATATTCCAATAATTCCTAGGTTTAAGCAGTTGTTCGCCAATCCGGGAGATGCAGAAAATTTGTTATGGCATTCAAAGGCCAAATCACCTGCTGGCCAGCTTCGACATCCAGTTGATTCTCCACAATGGAATAAATTTGTCTGTCTATTTCCAAGTTTTGGTAGTGATCCAAGAAACCTGAGACTAGGATTAGCTACAGACGGAATGAACCCTTTTGAGAATTTAAGTACCAACCACAGCTCATGGCCAGTTTTATTGGTAATTTACAATCTTCCACCATGGTTGTGCATGAAACGTAAATATGTTATGCTGTCGATGATGATTGCAGGTCCAAGACA